>JASAMX010022975.1:0-25363 GCA_030248175.1 Microlaimidae sp. YZB2_3 | reverse complement strand
TTTGGCAAGTGTAAACTCAACACGAAAAGACGAGCTTTCTGTTAAATATCCAGTTTTCAACAACTGAATATCCCAGTTCCTAAGTCACAAATGGGGTAAATTTACTTATACCATTATGATGGCTTAATCTCTAATTTAATTCGCGTGTATTAAATTGGCGAATATGCCATCATTCTAAAGGTTCATTTAAATGAAGTGGCTCATTATAAACAGCCGAGATTGACTAATTTTATATAACAATTGCACATTTTGGGTTATTATTTTTTGATGGTACCAATTCCTTGTTTGCTATTTTTTTACGAAACCTGGGCTTAGATTTTTTTATCCTCAGGTTAACTGTTTGCCTGATAGAGACAGAACGATTTTAAAACCTACAGTTCAAAATATGGGTGTGCATTGCCGAAAAATTTCATTTTAGCCGTGCCTTAGCTTTAGTAATCAAGGTTCAAAAACCGTTTAACCTTGACTTTAGCATCTAGCCCAAAAAAGGCTTAGTACTAAGAGCAGCTTTCAGCTTTAACTTTTGCCAAACTGACAAATATAGAACTGTTCCTAAATTTTAAAAATGATACCTTTTTTTAAGGCAATTCTTAGTATTCATTGTTAAGTTCGAAGTTAAGACTCAACACTAAAGATGTTTTTAACGTTTATTGCATCAGCTTTTAGTTTTATATTTTTAAAATATTATTTTTAGGCTTAATTTTACATTTTTAAAGTTGCTCTTGGAACTGTTTGCCAGTCATAGGTGAGAAGAGGGGGGGGGGGCAGGGTGGGGTCCACCCCCCCTTTGCCTCGAAATTTGGGGATCCCCCCTAGACGAAAATCTAGGGCCTCCCCTCCCCAAATTTCCAAATTTGTACTCCTGACCCCCCCCTCTAGAATTTGAAATCTGACCCCACCTCCCCCTGGGAAATTTTAAGGTACTTTTTTTTATACTAAATTTACTTTCAAAAACATAAATTTTCATCACATATTCATGCTTTTACACCAGAATATCGCTTTTTATTCAATAAAATGTAGTATTATCCTATAAAAAGAACACTTATTAAAGTTATTATGGTTTAAAACTGTTTTGCTTTGGACCCCGGACCTAACCTGACCCCCCTCTAGATTTCCAAAATTTCGCACCCGGGTCGACCCCCTAAAAAGCTAGGGGGTGCCCGGACCCCCCTCTAGAATTCAAAATTCGATTTACCCCGGCTAACTACCCCCCCCCTTAATTTCCCCGACCGTTCTCACCTATGATTCCAGTTTTAACTTTAAATGTTAATAGCTATATCAAAAATGGTTAACTATCAAGAATACTTTTTCTGAAGTGAATATCAAAAAGGCAACAAAACATTTAACCAACATTTTTATTTAAAAAAAAACGCTAACTGCATAATAAACCTTACAAAATGCCCATATGAAATAGTAAAAATAAAATTAATTTAATAATAAGCAGTTAGAAACTCGAAAAATACTTCAAAAAAGCAAGAACAAATCAGTATTTTCCAATGCTTAAAAATGCGGTGCAGAGTCAAACTTTTTGTCTTCGATTTTGACAATTTTTTTGTAAAAACCTTACCCTTGCCCCCAATAGCCCACAAAAATTTTTCCAACAAAATATCTGCAGTGGTTCAGGAGTTATTAACTACCTCTCAAAAATGGCATTTTTCGACAATTATGTACGTGACAAATTGCTCAATGGGTATTAAAAGTTACGTTACAAATTATGCACTCAACGAAAGTGGCTACCTTCTACTCTAATTTGATACCTTGATCGTTAAGATTGGTCCAGTATTTGTCGAAATATTGCGTTTCCCGTACAAAGAACCCGCAATTTTTTCGTTAAAAACACCAAACGACGGCAGTGATTTTGTGAACCCAACCTTTCTTCCCTTCACTGCTTTTTTTGGAAAAAAAATCGAATGTTTTTGTACGAGAAACGCAATATCTCGACAAATACTGCACCAATATTAACGATCATGGTATCAAATTAAAGTAGAGAGTAGCCGCTTTCTTTTAATGCATCATTCGTAACCAAAATCGTTATACCTATTGAGCAATCTTTCAAGTATAGAATTGTCAAAAAACGCCACTTTTGGGGGATTATTACTTTTGAATAGTGTTGTAAAAAGTTACTTTTACTTTTACTTTGGTAACGTAACGGATTTTTAACGGAAAGTAACAAACGGACTTTGGATTACTTTTACTCAACTTTTGAAATCTCAATTACTTTTACTCTTACTCGACTTTTGAAATTATTTCAAATACTTTTACTTTTACTCTTTTTCGGAATTTTCCACTGAAAATACTTACATTAATTTAAGTGAAATTTAAGTAATTTCAATGAGTAGATTAGATTCCCTAGTATGGAGTAATATGGGCTTGTCCTTCAATAGTAAGTAATAGTGCTAGTCCTTCAATAGTTATATGGGCTTGTTGTAAAGTGAATGGCAGAAGATAATTTTTTAAGCCGCTAACACGCTAAAATCATTTATTTTAACTAAAAAACTTCTTAAAATAATAATTTATACATTAGCAAAAAAACTTTGAAAGGAGCTCTGGAGCTCCAAAAACCGGTGTTTTTCTCCGTTTCAAAATTACTTTTATTATGCTTTTATTTACTCTTACATTTTACTTAAAAAATAAGTCTTACTTTTATTTTTACTTTACTTAAATAAAATTTTGACCATTTCTTTTACTTTTACTTTACTTAAATTAAAAGCATAAATAAAAGTAATTTTGAAACGGAGAAAAACACCGGTTTTTGGAAAGCTCCTTTCAAAGTTTTTTTGCTAATGTATAAATTATTATTTTAAGAAGTTTTTTAGTTAAAATAAATGATTTTAGCGTGTTAGCGGCTTAAAAAATTATCTTCTGCCATTCACTTTACAACAAGCCCATATAACTATTGAAGGACTAGCACTATTACTTACTATTGAAGGACAAGCCCATATTACCTCTACTAGGGAATCTAATCTACTCATTGAAATTACTTAAATTTCACTTAAATTAATGTAAGTATTTTCAGTGCAAAATTCCGAAAAAGAGTAAAAGTAAAAGTATTTGAAATAAATTCAAAAGTCGAGTAAGAGTAAAAGTAATTGAGATTTCAAAAGTTGAGTAAAAGTAATCCAAAGTCCGTTTGTTACTTTCCGTTAAAAATCCGTGAAAATCCGTTACGTTACCAAAGTAAAAGTAAAAGTAACTTTTTACAACACTATTCAAAAGTAATAATCCCCCAAAAGTGGCGTTTTTTGACAATTCTATACTTGAAAGATTGCTCAATAGGTATAACGATTTTGGTTACGAATGATGCATTAAAAGAAAGCGGCTACTCTCTACTTTAATTTGATACCATGATCGTTAATATTGGTGCAGTATTTGTCGAGATATTGCGTTTCTCGTACAAAAACATTCGATTTTTTTTCCAAAAAAAGCAGTGAAGGGAAGAAAGGTTGGGTTCACAAAATCACTGCCGTCGTTTGGTGTTTTTAACGAAAAAATTGCGGGTTCTTTGTACGGGAAACGCAATATTTCGACAAATACTGGACCAATCTTAACGATCAAGGTATCAAATTAGAGTAGAAGGTAGCCACTTTCGTTGAGTGCATAATTTGTAACGTAAATTTTAATACCCATTGAGCAATTTGTCACGTACATAATTGTCGAAAAATGCCATTTTTGAGGGGTAGTTAATAACTCCTGAACCACTGCAGATATTTTGATGAAAAAATTTTTGTGAGCTATTGGGGGATAGGGTAAGGTTTTTACAAAAAAATTGTCAAAATAGAAGGCAAAAAGTTTGACTCTGCACCGCATTTTTAAGCATTGGAAAATACTGATTTGTTCTTGCTTTTTTGAAGTATTTTTTGAGTTTCTAAGTGCTTATTATTAAATTAATTTTATTTTTACTATTTCATATGGGCATTTTGTAAGGTTTATTATGCAGTTAGCGTTTTTTTTTTAAATAAAAATGTTGGTTAAATGTTTTGTTGCCTTTTTGATATTCACTTCAGAAAAAGTATTCTTGATAGTTAACCATTTTTGATATAGCTATTAACATTTAAAGTTAAAACTGGAATCATAGGTGAGAACGGTCGGGGAAATTAAGGGGGGGGGGTAGTTAGCCGGGGTAAATCGAATTTTGAATTCTAAGAGGGGGGTCCGGACCCCCTTAGCTTTTTAGGGGGGGTCGACCCGGGGTGCGAAATTTTGGAAATCTAGAGGGGGGTCAGGTGGGGTCCGGTGTCCAAAGCAAAACAGTTTTAAACCATAATAACTTTAATAAGTGTTCTTTTTATAGGATAATACTACATTTTATTGAATAAAAAGCGATATTCTGGTGTAAAAGCATGAATATGTGATGAAAATTCACGTTTTTGAAAGTAAATTTAGTATAAAAAAAGTACCTTCAAATTTCCCAAGGGGGGAGGGGGGGTCAGATTTCAAATTCTAGAGGGGGGTCAGGAGTAACAAATTCGGAAATTTGGGGGGAGGGGAGGCCCTAGATTTTCGTCTAGGGGGGATCCCCAAATTTCGAGGCTAAGGGGGGGGGGGGGGTGGACCCCACCCTGCCCCCCCCCCCTCTTCTCACCTATGACTGGCAAACAGTTCCAAGAGCAACTTTAAAAATGTAAAATTAAGCCTAAAAATAATATTTTAAAAATATAAAACTAAAAGCTGATGCAATAAACGTTAAAAACGTCTTTAGTGTTGAGTTTTAACTTCGAACTTAACAATGTAATACTAAGAATTGCCTTAAAAAAGGTATCATTTTTAAAATTTAGGAACAGTTCTATATTTGTCAGTTTGGCAAAAGCTAAGGCTGAAGTGCTTTAGTACTAAGCCTTTTTTGGGCTTAGTACTAAAGCTAAGGCTAAACGGTTTTTGAACCTTGATTACTAAAGCTAAGGCACGGCTAAAATAAAATTTTCCGGCAATGCACACCCATATTTTGAACTGTAGGTTTTAAAATCCTTCTGTCTCTATCAGGCAGACAGTTAACCTGAGGATAAAAAAATCTAAGCCCGGGTTTCCGGTAAAAAAAATAGCAAACAAGGAATTGGTACCATCAAAAATAATAACCCAAAATGTGCAATTCTTATATAAAAAATTAAGTCAACGTAGGCTGTTTATAATGAGCCACTTCATTTAAATGGACCTTTCATAATAATGGCATATTCGCCAATTTAATACACGCGAATTAAATTAGAGAGTAAGCCATTATAATGGTATAATTAAATTTCATTTGTGACTTAGGAACTGGGATATTCAGTTGTTTAAAACTGGGATATTTAAAAGAAAGCTCGTCTTTTCGTGTTGAGTTTACAACTTGCCAAAGTTTAAAAATTGTAATTAGGTATATGAACAAAAAGTTTTGCGATTTGTAAATAATTTGCACATGCTAAATATTTGTATCAACCTGACATGCCATGATAATGGCTTACTCTCCATTTTAACTCTCGTGAATTGAAAGACATGCCATTATTATGGAGAGTGCCTATGGAGTAGCTGATTATAATAGCATACGCCGACTTAATTTTTTATGTAGGAGTCAGAGTCAGACCTGCGCACTGCCCCCTCCCCCCCCCGAGGTTTTATTGGGGGGCAATTCTAAAACGAGGGGGGCAAGCAGAGGAGAAAAAAATAAGGGAAAAGGGACAAAAAAAGCGAAAATAAGGTAAAAATAGGTCTAAAATGGCTTAAAATACATTGAAATCGGCTAAAAACTGCAAAAAATTCGCGATGATGGCGTCATCATAATGTCAAAAATGTCATATTTGTAGGGTACTATTTCATTTTTTAGCGGGGGGGGCAAATTCTCCAATCAAGCGGGGTGGGCATTTCCAGACCGTGCACAGGTCTGATGAGGTGTTGCACATTTTTCCATTTTTCATTATATATTTTTGCTACCGTTGGGGATTTGTGGGTAGCACCACAAAGGGCACAGAAAAAATAACTTTTGGGACAATTTTGTCATATTCACAATGCAAGTACTAAATAACGTAGTGTTAAACGTCTAAAATAATGTTTTAGACGTAGTACTTTTGGGACGATACAATCTGGACTTAATCCCGCACTGCGGACTAAATGTCCAAATATGGGTATTAATATTAAGTAAAGTGTAGGTTTAAATCTGAAACCATCGTCTGTCTGTCTTTCCCTTCTTGTGATTTATATAGGTTCAGATCCGAACAAGCTTTCCGTTTATGCAGAAGCAGGCAGGATGATAATTAAAGAACGGGTATGTATTCTGAATAAATAGAAGTTAGTAATATTAGATGGATTTCGACCGAGCCTTGCAAAAAAAAAGCTTAGGAGCAAAATTTTAGATTTTGAGTTTCATTTAATTTCGGCTAGTAAATAATAAATCGAACTATTGAAAAAAAATGTCTGCAATGGTGTTGAATTTTATTTCATCTGTGCCTATTGTGTGTTGTAACCATAGGTGAGCACGGTCGGGGAAGCTAGGGGGTGGTTACCCGGGGTAAATCGAATTTTGAATTCTAGGAGGGGGGGTCCGAACCCCCCCCTAGCTTTTTAGGGGGGGGTCGACCCGGGGTGCGAAATTTTGAAATCTAGAGGGGGGTCAGGCGGGGTCCGGTGTCCAAAGCAAAACAGTTTTAAACTATAATAACTTTAATAATTGTTCTTTTTATAGAATAATACTACATTTTATTGAATAAAAAGCCATATTCATGTATAAAAAGGGTGTAAAAGCATGAATATGTGATGAAAATTCACGTTTTTGGAAGAAAATTTAGTATAAAAAAGGTACCTAAAATTTTCCCGGGGGGGGGTCAGATTTTCAAAATCTAGAGGGGGGTCAGGGGTAAAAATTTCGGAAATTTGGGGGGAGGGGGGGGGGGGGGGCCCTAGATTTTTTTTAGGGGGGCCCCAAAATTTCGAGGCCAGGGGGGGGGGGTGGACCCCACCCTCCCCCTTCTCACCTATGGTTGTAACCAACTCAAAATTTCAAAATATAAACCAATATTTAGATTTATAACGAGTAAATACAAATTAAGTATTACTTTAAGCCGTTTCCGTGATTGCCTTTTTCCGCGGTGAAAAGTGTTTTTGTAAACCCGGAATGCAGACCTGTGCACGGTCTGAAAATGCCCCCCCCCCGTTTTATTGGAGGATTTGCCTTCCCCCCCGTTTTATTGCCCCCCCCAAAAAAAAATGAAAAAGTACCCTAAAAATATGACGCCATTTTTGACCTATGATGACGCCATCATCGCGAATTTTTTGCAGTTTTTAGCCTATTTCAATGTATTTTAAGCCATTTTAGACCTATTTTTACCTTATTTTCGCTTTTTTTTGTCCCTTTTCCCTTCTTTTTCTCTCGTTTTTCTCCTTTTTTTCTCTTTTTTTTCTTTCTCCACTGCTCGCCTCCCCCCGTTTTATTGCCCCCCTCCATTTCAAAAAAGTTGCCCCCTGCCCCCCCGTTTTGGAATTGCCCCCCCCCGTTTTAACCCCGGGGGGGGCAGTGCACAGGTCTGCGGAATGGGGGGAGGGTTAAAATCCGAGAAACTCATTTTACCTATATCGTTTTTTGGAGTGCATTTTACCCATAATCGTTTTTCGATTTTAAGGAAAAATAGGTAAAAAACGCTAATTTTGGGTTAAAAATCCTTTTTATTGTTTTTTTTTTTTTAATTTTTATTGTCTATTTATTGCATTTTTGAGCTTTTTTGCTTAAAACGTGCGTTTTGACCTTAAAACCTAAGTTTGGAGACAGTTAGAAATCATTTTAAAGACTTTTTCCTTCATTTTTTCAAAATTGGGGGGGAAGCTTAGCTTTTCTCCCCCCACAACTTCTAAGTGGTGGGGGGGGTTAAACCCCCATCTCAAAATCTGGGGAGGGTTAACGCCCCCCGTGCCCATGTATGTTTGGGTAATGGGGCAAAAAACCAAAACACTATACTAGCAACAGTGTTAATAGCGTTTTGGCCGGTGAAATAAGTCTAGGCATTTAAAGCCGATTTACTGAGGCTATAAAAACACCGTTTTAGAACGTCCAAATTTAAAAACAAAAGTCTTTAAGGAACACTGGCGCAAATTAAATTTCTATAATCATTTAATGCAAAACTTATCTACATTAAATTTATTATTTTGATTTCTCCAAACCAATTCTACAAGATTTATAAATTTCAATTTAATCAGTTCCATAACAAAAAATTATATGATCCGGGCGTTTTAGGAATTTGATTTGTGACAGTGTTTTAATTTATTTCATTTAAAAAAAAGAAACAAGGAATGTTGGATATTTTACAAAAATATTGCACAAAAATACCAAATTTTTTTTTGGGAGGGGGGCGGATCCTCTCTCCCACCTCTTAACGCTATTTCACTGCGTCTGTTGCAACTGGCAGGCCTTTATATCCTTATCTGAATATTTTTAAATCTAGGCTTTGATTGGTGAATTTTAAATTGGCGAGTTATTGAATACTATGACGTCACTGGTGGCGGAGGCGTTAGCAGGGGCGGGTGTCTTGGACCGAGCCTCTTTAGATCAGCAGATCAAGCAGTTGGAGTCCCGAGTAGAAGAGGCGCGATCGGAAATAACCCAGCTCATCCAGCACCAGTATGTGGATTTTGTGCCCGGTAGGTTTACAGTAACTAACTTCATTATAAAAATTATTTAAACATTGTATACTAATATAAACTATTGTATATTAATATAAATTGTATAAATTATTTAATGTTGTTTTTATTAACTAATTGATGCGGAGCTCTAGAAAAACATTTGTCTCAAAAAACCAAAGAAATTGACTGGAATAAACTGTTTTTGAAAAATATATTTGCTACCAAGAAAGTTAAAAATCTAATCCAATTTAGAATTAGTTTTATAAAGTAAATTATAGTCTACTTAAAAAGTATTTTTGGATTTCATTTTATTCTCTCAGTAAACATTAAAAACACCAACATCATCACATCGACAGGTCTTGTTATTTTATTAGCACCAAAAAGTTACGATTTAAAAAAATGTATTAACAGAAACCTATAGTTCCAGAAATAACAACTGATTTTGTTCAGAAACAGCAATTAACAATTAATTAACAAATGGTTAACAATAATTGAATTAATCTGTTTATTTTTGTTTGTAGGCGTTTTGATTTCCGCGCGTGATCTGACAGAGCGAATGAACAGATTGTCGTTAGAAATGGATGCAGAAACGGCTAGAATCCGAACCCAGCTTCAAAGCCAGGTTAAAATATTTGAAAAAAATATTTAGAGAGAAATTTTTATTGATTTCTGAGAATAAAAATATTCAAATATGGATTGTTTAAGATCTTTATGTAAAAAATATGTTTTGATAGAGTTTTTTGTAGTCGAAAATTCTTTTAAAACATATGGGCCCATCTGGAGCAAGCAAAACAGTGGTAATTTTTCCAACGAATGGCAATTTTGTACGAGAGTCATAAGTATTTTGTACGTAACGCAGTTATCAAGCTTGTAAAATTGTTGTTTTAATTGTTACTTCGTTGTGCTTTGCCA
The DNA here is from genome assembly GCA_030248175.1 of Microlaimidae sp. YZB2_3. Classification (NCBI taxonomy): domain Eukaryota; kingdom Metazoa; phylum Nematoda; class Chromadorea; order Desmodorida; family Microlaimidae; species Microlaimidae sp. YZB2_3. The sequence continues at coordinate 15,874 of JASAMX010022975.1, read as the reverse complement.
ACAACGGTCTTTCTATCAAGGTCTGTCTGGACAGTCCGCCACGTTCCTCGCCTAGCTCAGCCCTTTTTCCCACTCTCGGAGGAGATCAGCCACTGCGGCGGGGTTCACCCGGAGGTCTTCTGGTCCCAGATTAGTGTTAATGTGCGTGCATGCGAAAAAATGTTGTGTTGAGTGTGTTTGTGTTTTGCATAACGGGTAGTTTGGTGATGTGTATTGTGTTAGGTTGATTTTGTGTAGGTAAGAGTATAGGAAAGCAGATTTCCCCACCCTGAGTTGGGCGAGGGTTCTTTTAAGTGTTAAAATTGTTATTTTAACTGACGTTTTCGTTGGTATAGTACACTAACATTTTAGTGATTGATATCTTTGCTTTGTGTAATATTTTTGCAGGAAAAATATTCGTTTATTTGACATTTTAAAAATGATGCATACAACATTTTATTAAAATAGTTTACTACATTTTACCGCGTTTTTTTCTTTTTTATCAGCATCGTCAGGTACATATATATACAATAATTTTGTTATATTAAAAAAATTCAGAATTTTTAGGGTGAAGCTGTGTCTCAAGCAGAAATTCAGAAAATTCAGATGCAACTCAAAGCCACAGAAACGTGCTTGGGTTCCATTAGTGTACTTGGAGATATAGCTGACGCCCTCGAAGAGGTATATACAAATAGTTTTTACAGTCTTAAGTCTGACCATAAGTTAATCCTACCATACCATCTCTAGAAAGCTTTTTAAAAAAAATTTTAATTAATTTTTATAATTATGGAAAATCAATGAAGGCTTACTCTGCAAAATACAATAATTTATTTTATTTTTTTATTTATCTCAAAGTCATAAGTTTTACTTGCAAGTTGCATTAATTTTTTTTATTTTATCAGGTTGATTTTCTTTCGGTTCAGGATCAACCGTTAAGAATTGCAGAACTTCTGTCTGGGATTGATAAGAAGATGAAAACTATCGCTTCGTCAGAGAAAAAAGTATTTATAAAATATTTGATATTAATTTTTGGCACAATAATTGAAAGAAGTCGAGGAAGTTAGCTTGGTTTCGGGACCCTTAGGATAAAAAAATGTTTTGAAATCTAAATAAAATACACTCCAGTCTATATTTGCAAGTCTTTCTAGATTTTTAGGACAGGGAGTGGAGTTTCTTTTTTTGGAGGGCGGGGGGAACAAATCATACATGGGCAAGTTGGTCCGGAGTGGGGGGGGGGTTAAACAAACCCCAAATTAGGGGGGTTAAACCCCAAATTAGGGGGGTTAAAATTCGAGAAACGCAAAATACCCATATCGTTTTTTTCTGGAGTGCATTTCACTCATATCGTTTTTCGATTTTGAAGAAAAAATCGGTAAAAAACGCTAATTTTAGGTCAAAAAGCCGTTTTTTATTGCATTTTTAAGCTTTTTATTGCTTAAAACATTCATTTTGACCTCAAAACTTAAGTTTGGAGGCAGTTAGAAGTCATTTTAAAGACAGTTTTTTTCTTCATTTTTCCAAAATTGGGGGGGTTAATTTTTTCTCCCCCCCACTTCGAAGTGGGGGGGGGTTTAAACCCCTTTTTCTCAGAATTTGGGGGGGTTAACGTTAACCCCCCCAACCCCCCGTGCCCATGTATGGGTCAAATTGCTATTAAGAAGGTTGTTTAGCTCGAAAACCTTTAAGTAGGGCCGTAATTGGTGTTCAGGTACTCTTGGCCTGCTAGTCATGTATGTTTGTATAATAAATAAGGTTTTTTGTGTAGTCTTATATAATTTTAAAAATTTGTGGTACGACCTTAAAGTTCAGGAAAATACATAAAATAACTATAATCTTTAGGTAACTTTTTGCCTTGGCCTTTTATTGCACATTGTATAAAAGTTTATTGTTATGCTTGTTGTCATTTTATAATTCTATATTTTGATATTATTTTAGAAAGACCACAGTCACAAAAATAACATAGTGATTGTTGACAGCAAAGTATTGCCAGCCTTAAGAGAAGAGGTAATTTTATTACTGTTATCATAAAATTTATTTTGATGTTATTTTTCAATATTGTAAGGACTTTTTCAAATTTTATTTTCTTATAATCACTTTGTAAATTTTGATATAAAAAACGCATTTTATAAAAATTTTGTTAATTAGTTTCAAAAATTAAAAAGCGGTAATAGATAACGTACTTTATTTTTATCAAAGTACGCTTGGTAGATTAATCTTCTCTCGCTTTACAATCCCAATGAATTTTTGTTAAAATTTTATTTTAAAGTTTTTTTCTAAATTTAGATATTTAATCGCTTAAAGGTGCGGTGCGGAGTCCAATTTTTTGTCTTCGATGTTGATAATTTTTTTGTAAAATTCTTACTCCTGCCCTCATTAGCCCACAAAAAATTTTTCAACAAAATATCCAGTGGTTCAGGAGTTATGACCCCCAAAAATGGTATTTTTTGACAATTATTTAGGTGAAAGATGGGTATAAAGATTCACGTTACAAATTATGCACTCAAAGAAAGCGTCTACTTTCTAATTTAATTTGATACCTTGATCGTTAATATTGGTGAATTATTTGTCGAAATATTGCGTTTTGTGAATTTTTTCGTTAAAAGCACCAAACGACGGCAGTGATTTTGTGAAGTTTTCCCAACCTTTTTTTCTTTCACTTCGTGTTTTTAGCAAAAAAATCGAGTGTTTTTTGTACGAGAAATGCAATATCTCGACAAATATGGCACCAATATTAACAACCAAGATATCAAAGAAAGTAGAAAGTAGTCGCTTTCTTTGAGTGCATAATTTCACGTACAGAATTTTCGAAAAACGGTATTTTTGGTGGGTCGTAACTCTTGAACCACTCGAGATATTTTGTTGAAAAAAAATTTGTGGGCTATTGGGGCAGGGCTAAAGTTTTCACAAAAAAATATTAAAATCGAAGACAAAAAGTTTGACTTCGCATTCGCACCACACCTTTAAGTAGGATACACTGGGTCGATATTAATTAGCACCAACTGTGCAACCAAAATACTTTCCATAACAAAACCATAACAATATCATCACAGTATAGCATTTCTTAGGGACCTTTAAAACGCAAGACCTCTACTACGCCACAATCTCGATAAATTTTATTTTTTATTTTAAGGTCATTTTACAAAAGGAGCGACTAATATACGAGCTGTACGAATGGTGGGGCCAGACTTTCGTATGGGAGCCAGGGAGTCGGGAACACGGCGAATACTCTGAGCTCAAAATAGTACTAGGGGAGTCGGACATCTCCCGCGGTGAAGCTTCCGAAAAACTAGCCGCTCTAAAGGTAGGTCTATAATTCTATTGTATGTCGCGTGGTAAAATATTTCTGCACTTTTAATTAATGTTTTCAATTTATAGGCAAATTAAATCTAGCCGACCGCAATAATTGCAATATTGAATCGACTGTTTAACAACAAAACCATTCAAATTTTTTATTCAAGCGGTTTAATAATAAAGATTAAAATCTATATTTTTTTAATTATTTATCTATCAAATTACTTAATTTGAACCCAAATGCAAACTTTTTAAAGGCTAAAGTTGGTTAATTTTTGTACATATTTTGTGAAAAGGTGGAATTAAAAAAATCTTGCGGTCTTATTTGTTTTTTTTTAAACGTCATTAACCGCACAATTTTAATTAGTCCCATGTCCATAGATGTTTTTGGTCGGGTCCGCTAGGGGGGTTCCATCCCCGGGTAGAAGTCCAAAATTTTTTAGGGGGGTCGCTTTTAGGGCGGTCGACCCCGGGTGCGAGATTTCAAATTTAGAGGGGTCATGGGGGTCCAATTTTTTAACAAAATTTTTTTTAACTCAATAATATAAGTGTTTTTAGGTCTAATATTGAATTTTATGTACTAAAACCGCTTATTTAGGCCTAAAAAGTGTATTTAAACACTGTTTTTAACTAAAAAACCGTGTTTTTGACAGTAAATAAAAATATATACTTCCAAATTAGCCGGGAGGGCAGGAGGGGGGTCAGCCTCGCTAGGGGGCTACGTCAGGCCTGACCGTTCTCGAGCTTGGGGGGTGGGCTTAATTTTTTCTAGGGGGGTCCAAAATTTTGGCTCTGGGGGGGTGGACCTCTCTGTCCCCCCCCAAAAATATCTATGCCCATGTCTGCATTCTAATTTTCGACGTCAACTAATATAATTCAACCATAGTTGATTTAATTATTACGTTTTACACAATCCTTTTTATAGTCTTTATTTTTTAATAGTAGTTTAAGTGTTTTTTTGTTAAAATAGTATTCTAAAATAAAAAAATTCCTACCCAACCCAACTATTTATTATTGAATTAATTAAACGTGAATTTTTTTTAAAACCAGGCAGTGGACAAAAAGAAATAATAATAAAAACTTTCTTAAATTTACTAAAATCATTTTTAATCAAAATTGTAGCTAAACGTTTCTTCAATAAGTGTATGATTTATTTGTGTATTTAATTCAATAAAAAATAAGAAAATCACAAATTGAAAAAAGTTTAAAAATCTAAACTCTATTTGACGTAATATTTGACGCCAAAAATTATTTAGTTGTTTCACTTTTAGACTTTAGACTTGCTTGAAGAAAAACTAAAACACTTCGCCTCCTGCCTCTTGAAGTACTTTTGTCGTCCGTTGCTTAAAAGACGGGTGGAAATCGAGATTCGGCGGAGTGGATTGGTCGGAAAATCTTCGCGCACTCTCATCTCCAGAAGCGTCGACCAATTAGCGCGCTCCGTTTTTTCACAAGATAATGTTTCATTGCTCACCGACCAATCACAACCCACCGTTCCGCCCCTAACGGCGTTGCAAGCGCTGACGTCGCTTTTTGACGCCCTTAATACTTGTTTGGAAGGAATTTGCATAGGGGAGCGAGTGGAGGACACTTTCGTTGCGGGACTCGGCGCTTATATCGGTAAGGAAGTGATGAAGATTCTGGTGCAAGACATTGTCAAGCCAGCTGTTCCCTTCGAGAAATCAGACATTGCCGCTTTTCAGGAAATTTTTCAAGCTGCGGAAGTAATAAAGTTATTAAACAAAATTAGTTTGGTTTTTTTTTGATGAACTCTTAATAAAATTTGCATTTAATGCAACAAAACTAATGGCATAATCAGTGTTTACAAAATTTCAAAATCAATCTTACTTGTGTACATATCACATCACATGGATGAGAAAGAGGGGGTTGTTTGTTAATAGGGACATTCACTTTTGATTTTGATTTCGAAAATTCTCTTTCCTCAAAAAAATCCAGGGTTAACTCACTTTTATGAACCCAATTTATGAATTTTTACTTCTTTCGAATCCATCTTAAAAGTTTTTAAGCTGATGTTTCTCCCCGTTCCGAGGAAGATTTTTAAATTGCCTTTTATATCAATTAATTTTTCTCCAAAACGATATTTTGAACACAAATCAATGTTTTTAGTACTTTTCGTTATTAAAAACTATATTTTAACAAAATATAATAATAAACCTAGATAAACAACTATTTAAAAACTTTCGAGTCTAAGTTTTGTTTTGGACATCGACGTGTCCTCCTTTTTACCCTGATCTCCCTCAAGATATTAAATTTGTATATCTAGTCCGAGTTGACCCCATGAAAAAATAAAGAGGAAAGGGTTAGGGTTGAGACCCCTACAAGATTTCAAAGCGCCATTTACTGAATGTGGTGCTAGTTTGAGTTTTCTGTACCCTGTAGTTTTCATGAGCGCGCTCAACTGAATAATAAAAATGGCAGTGCAAGTCTAGCGAATGCCTACCACTCAAACGCCTAGTTCACAACCATAAATAAACAAGGGTGGAGTAGGGTGGGGTCCACCCCCCCTAGCCTCAAAATTTTAGGGGCCCCCCGCCCCTAAAAATTAAAAAAATTTAAGTACTTTTTTATACTACATTTTCTTGCAAAAACGTGAATTTTTAACACAAATTCATGTTTTTACACCTTTTTATACCTAAATATCGCTTTTTATTGAATAAAACGTAGTATTATCTTATAAAAAAAACTATTATTAAATATGTAATGGTTTAAAAGTATTTTGTTTGGGAAATTGGACCCCACCTGACCCCCCTCTAGATTATAAAATCTTCCACCCCGGGTTGACCCCCCCTCCTAGATTTTGAAATGTCATTTACCCGGGGTAAACACCCCCCTAGCTTTTTGACCGTGTTTATGTATGTTCACAACTAAAGTGACAAGTGACAACGCGTTCACATCCCAGCGACGGTGGAAGTGGATTCCGTTGTCACTTGTCACTCCGGTGTGGCGAACCAGCCAAACAGTTTCAAGTTGACATTTGTATAATGGTAATTTCACAAAACTTACGTTCTTGCACGCCATTATTTGTACTCCTAAAAGAAAAAATCGATATTTTGTTAAATGTTATTATTTGTTTAAATTTGTGTTTAGACCTTTGAATCCAACATGAAACTTATGGGTTTTATATCACCCGACGTAGAATCACTTAACTCTTTTGCACAAGACACAGACACATTGTTTATGGGAAAAAGATGTCAGAAAATTCTGTCAGACGGTCGCTCTCTTATCAAGGCTGACATTCACAATTTAATTGAGGTAGTAATATAATGTACTAAAAAGTTAGCATTTTTTAAATTTATTCGGATATGTAATTTTCAAATATTTTGGTCTGGTCCATTGTAATTATTTGTTGATAAAGCAGTAAAATGTGACGCGGATTATTTATTTTTAATTTTAGCCATAATCGAAAATTTTGCACTTCTAAAATCAATTTTAAGTAGGTGACTTAAATTCGGCCAATCTTAATTTTGGACACCAGCTGTTAGTTTTTTCGTGCGCAAAGTTATAAAATAAAACGCTTATGACTAGATAAATTGTCATAATAAATATCTTTCTTGCCGTTCGCAGTTTATTTTAAAATTTTGCGTATGGCAAAAATCACAGCTGATGGCTGAATTAAGCTGGCCAAATTTAAGTCAGTAAGTAACCCCAATAAAATACTTTTTCAAAAGCTTTAGGTGGGAAGCGATAGAAGCGGAAGTAGCTCTGAATCTCAGCGTTTGGTGGAAGAATCATTGGCCAGCGGGCAGCTAGGGGCCGTAAGCGATTCCGCAGCGGATATAACCCAGTCCGACCCCCCGCAGGAACACCGGAGAACAACGACGAATCTAAGCGAAAGGAAAAAGAATACGGAGAAACGGCTCCCAGCGCTTTTACGGTTTCCCAAATGTAAAGTAAGGTAAGATACACGATACCACAATCTACAGATTCACAAGACTAAATAAGTTGGAACGAAAAAAGTTTAATTTTGTCACCAAAATTTCAACAGGATAGCGGTAAAATGCGAGGCAAAATATTTTTAGTTAATTTTTTTAAATTTTGTTTTTAATTTGATTGTAATGGTAATGCTACTAAAAACATCTTTTTAAACTTCCGGGTATGCCGCAAACTTTATGTGGCTTTGAAATTTTCACACGTCTCAACTATGGTAGATGCTAATTAAATTTCTTTATGGTTTAGTTTATAATAATATTATAATATTATTATAAATTATAAATAACATAAATGTTTGAATATTTTTTATTTAAAACTCAAAGTGCAGAAAGTCTGTTTGCACGTTTATGTTTATCATTATATTTTATAAAAAATATTCAAGAATATCTGTTTAAGTAATTAGTAGTTACTAGTAATTGGTTATTAGTAGTGGAACCGCGTTACTTCCGGAACACCAGAACCGGAATTAAGAGTTTCCAAAAGTCCAGAATAAAAACCGGAACCGGAATTTCAAATTTTGCGTGGCACATCCGGAATTAATTAATCACTAACTGCCCATCACTAGTAATTAATTAGTGTTCTTTTTTAGTCAACCGACGGTTGATTTCGTGAAACTGCTGGAGAGAACTCTAGAAGAGGCGTCGGACAGTCAAACGAGCGAATCCGCGGCCCGATTGTACGAAACCAGTCGCTACCTACTGGAACTTTACGTGGACCTGACACCGCTCTGCCACGAGAAGAATTTGCACTCCGTCCCGCAAATAGCCGGCAAGTTTTGACTCTTGTTTTCATTGCTTTTACGCATTTTTGTGTGTCGAGTCAAGGAAACGAAGAGTGGCAAAATACTGCTTTATAGTTGTCTTAACGTATTTTTTTGACGGAAAATTATTTTTAAAAAAAATTAGTAAAATTATTGTGCTTTGTTGCAAATAAATTGACAATTTATATTCCGAAAAAAAAATTCATTGACACAGAGGCTAATAATAAAGGTTAAAGGTGCGGTGTCAAAACTTTTTGTCTTCTATTTTGATAATTTTTTGAGAAAACCTTACCTCTGCACCCAATAGCCTGCAAAAATTTTTTCAACAAAATGTCTCCAGTGATTCAGGAGTTATGACCCCACAAAAATGGTGTTCTTTGACAATTTGACAATCTGGAAAATATTATTTGAGGAATGTGGCACAGTAGAAAATGCTTGGCAGAGATTCAAGGATATTTTGTTGAAAAAATTTTTGCAGGCTATTGGGTGCAGAGGTAAGGTTTTCTCAAAAAATTATCAAAATAGAAGACAAAAAGTTTTGACACCGCACCTTTAACCTTTATTATTAGCCTCTGTGTCAATGAATTTTTTTTTCGGAATATAAATTGTCAATTTATTCGCAACGAAGCACAATAATTTTACAAATTTTTTTAAAAAATAATTTTCCGTTAAAATACGTTAAGACAACTATAAAGCAATATTTTACCACTCTTCGTTTCCTTGACTCGACACACAAAATGCGTAAAAGCAATGAAAACAAGAGCCAAAACTTGCCGGCTATTTGCGGGACGGAGTGCAAATTCTTCTCGTGGCAGAGCGGTGTCAGGTCCACGTAAAGTTAGTAGGTAGCGACTGGTTTCGTACAATCGGGCCGCGGATTCGCTCGTTCAACTGTCCGACGCCTCTTCTAGAGTTCTCTCCAGCAGTTTCACGAAATGAACCGTCGGTTGACTAAAAGAACACTAATTAATTACTAGTGATGGGCAGTTAGTGATTAATTAATTCCGGATGTGCCACGCAAAATTTGAAATTCCGGTTCCGGCTTTTATTCTGGACTTTTGGAAACTCTTAATTTCCCGGTTCTGGTGTTCCGGAAGTAACGCGGTTCCACTACTAATAACTAATTACTAGTAACTACTAATTACTTAAACAGATATTCTTGAATATTTTTTATAAAATATAATGATAAACATAAACGTGCAAACAGACTTTCTGCACTTTGAGTTTTAAATAAAAAATATTCAAACATTTATGTTATTTATAATTTATAATAATATTATAATATTATTATAAACTAAACCATAAAGAAATTTAAAAAGCATCTACCATAGTTGAGACATCTGAAATTTAGAAGCCACATAAAGTTTGCGGCATACCCGGAAGTTTAAAAAGATGTTAAAGTAGCATTACCATTACAATCAAATTAAAAACAAAATTTAAAAAAATTAACTAAAAATATTTTGCCTCGCATTTTACCGCTATCCTGTTGAAATTTTGGTGACAAAATTAAACTTTTTTCGTTCCAACTTTATTTAGTCTTGTGAATCTGTAGATTGTGGTATCGTGTATCTTACCTTACTTTACATTTGGGAAACCGTAAAAGCGCTGGGAGCCGTTTCTCCGTATTCTTTTTCCTTTCGCTTAGATTCGTCGTTTAAGTTCTCCGGTGTTCCTGCGGGGGTTAGGACTGGGTTATATCCGCTGCGGAATCGCTTACGGCCCCTAGCTGCCCGCTGGCCAATGATTCTTCCACCAAACGCTGAGATTCAGAGCTACTTCCGCTTCTATCGCTTCCCACCTAAAGCTTTTGAAAAAGTATTTTATTGGGGTTACTTACTGACTTAAATTTGGCCAGCTTAATTCAGCCATCAGCTGTGATTTTTGCCATACGCAAAATTATAAAATAAACTGCGAACGGCAAGAAAGATATTTCTTATGACAATTTTATCTAGTCATAAGCGTTTTATTTTATAACTTTGCGCATGAAAAAACTAACAGCTGGTGTCCGAAATTAAGATTGGCCGAATTTAAGTCACCTACTTAAAATTGATTTTAGAAGTGCAAAATTTTCGATTATGGCTAAAATTAAAAATAAATAATCCGCGTCACATTTTACTGCTTTATCAACAAATAATTACAATGGACCAGACCAAAATATTCTGAAAATTACATATCCGAATAAATTTAAAAAAATGCTAACTTTTTAGTACATTATATTACTACCTCAATTAAATTGTGAATGTCGGCCTTGATAAGAGAGCGACTGTCTAACAAGAATTTTCTGACATCTTTTTCCATAAACAATGTGTGTGTGTCTTGTGCAAAAGAGTTAAGTGATTCTACGTCGGGTGATATAAAACCCATAAGTTTCATGTTGGATTCAAAGGTCTAAACACAAATTTAAACAAATAATAACATTTAACAAAATATCGATTTTTTCTTTTAGAAGTACAAATAATGGCGTGCAAGAACGTAAATTTTGTGAAATTACCATTATACAAATGTCAACTTGAAACTGTTTGGCTGGTTCGCCACACCGGAGTGACAAGTGATAACGGAATCCACTTCCACCGTCGCTGGGATGTGAACGCGTTGTCACTTGTCACTTTAGTTGTGAACATAGATAAACACGGTCAAAAAGCTAGGGGGGTGTTTACCCCGGGTAAATGACATATCAAAATCTAGGAGGGGGGTCAACCCGGGGTGGAAGATTTTATAATCTAGAGGGGGGTCAGGTGGGGTCCAATTTCCAGAAACAAAATACTTGTTAAACCATTACATATTTAATAATAGTTTTTTTTATAAGATAATACTACGTTTTATTCAATAAAAAGCGATATTTAGGTATAAAAAAAGGTGTAAAAACATGAATTTGTGTTAAAAATTCAGCCGTTTTTGCAAGAAAATGTAGTATAAAAAAGTACTTAAATTTTTTTAGGTTTTAGGGGCGGGGGGCCCCTAAAGGAAATTTTGAGGCTAAGGGGGGGGGTCGACACACCCCTACTCCACCCTTGTTTCTTTATGGGTCTGGACTCGGCGTTTAGATTGTTAGGCATTCGCTAGACTTGCACTGCCATTTTTATTATTCAGTTGAGCGCGCTCATGAAAACTACAGGATACAGAAAACTCAAACTAGCACCACATTCAGTAAATGGCGCTTTGAAATCTTGTAGCGGTCCTTTACCAAACCCTGACCCTTTCCTCCTTTCCTTTTTTAATCGGGTCAACTCCAACTAGATATACAAATTTAATATCTTGAGGGAGATGGGGGTTAAAGGGAGGACACATCGATGTTGCAAAACAAAACTTAGACTCGAAAGTTTTGAAATGGTTCTTTATCTAGGTTTATTATTATATTTTGTTTAAATCTAGTTTTTAATAGAACGAAAAGTACTAAAAACCTTGATTTGTGTTCAAAATCTGGTTTTGGAGGAAAGGTTGATTGATATTAAAGGCAATTTAAAAATCTTCCTCCAAAACGGGGAGAAACATCAGCTTAAAAACTTTTAAGATGGATTCGAAAGAAGTAAAAATTCAAAAATTGGGTTTATAAAAGTGAGTTAACCCTGGATTTTTTTAGAGGAAAGGGAATTTTCGAAATCAAAATCAAAAGTGAATGTCCCTATTAACAAACAACTCCCCCTCTTTCTCATCCATGTGATGTGGTATGTACACAAGTAAGATCATAGGTGAGAAAGGGGGGCAGGTGAAATCAATAGTCCCTATTAACAAACAACCCCCTCTTTCTCATCCATGTGATGTGATATGTACACAAGAGAAAAGTAAGATTGATTTTGCAATTTCGTACACATTGATTATGCCATTAGTTAGGTTGCTCTAACTGCAAATTTTATTAAGAGTTCATCAAAAAAAAACCAAACTAATTTTGTTTAATAACTTTATTTCTTCCGCAGCTTGAAAAATTTCCTGAAAAGGGGGTTTGGATGATTTCTCGAAGGGAACAGCTGGCTTGACAATGTCTTGCACCAGAATCTTCATTCACTTCCTTGCCGATATAAGCGCCGAGTCCACCAACAAAAAGTATCCTCCACTCGCTCCCCTATGCAAATTCCTTCCAAACAAGTATTAAGGGCGTCAAAAAGCGACGTCAGCGCTTGCAACGCCGTTAGGGGCGGAACGGTGGGTTGTGATTGGTCGGTGAGCGATGAAGCGTTATCTTGTGAAAAAACGGAGCGCGCTAATTGGTCGACGCTTCTGGAGATAAAAGTTCGCCGAAGATTTTCCGACCAATCCACTCCGCCGAATCTCAATTTCCACCCGTCTTTTAAGCAACGAACGAGCAAAGTTCTTCAAGAGGCAGGAGGCGAAGTGTTTTAGTTTTTCTTCAAGCAAGTCTAAAGTCTAAAAGTGAAACAACTAAATAATTTTTGGCGTCAAATATTACATCAAATCGAGTTTAGATTTTTAAACTTTTTTCAATTTGTGATTTTCTTATTTTTTCTTGAATTAAATACACAAATAAATCATACACTCCTGGGTGAAACGTTTAGCTACAATTTTGATTAAAAATGATTTTAGTAAATTTAAGAAAGTTTTTATTATTATTTCTTTTTGTCCACTGCCTGGTTTTAAAAAAAATTCACGTTTAATTAATTCAATAATAAATAGTTGGGTTGGGTAGGAATTTTTTTATTTTTAAAATATTATTTTAACAAAAAAACACTTAAACTACTATTAAAAAATAAAGACTATAAAAAGGATTGTGTAAAATTTAATAATTAAATCAACTATGGTTGAATTATATTAGTTGACGTCGAAAATTAGAATGCAGACATGGGCGTAGATATTTTTCTGGGGGGACAGAGAAGTCCACCCCACTAGAGCCAAAATTTTGGACCCCCCTCAGAAAAAATTAAGCCCACCCCCCAAGCTCGAGAACGGTCAGGCCTAAAATAGCCCCCTAGCGAGGCTGACCCCCCTCCTGCCCTCCCGACTAATTTGGAAGTACCTATATTTCTTATTTACTGTCAAAAATACAGTTTTTTACTTAAAAACAGTGTTTATATACACTTTTTAGGTCTAAATAGGCGGTTTATGTACATAAAACTCAATATTAGACCTAAAAACACTTATATTATTGAGTTAAAAAAAATTTTGTTAAAAAATTGGACCCCCATGACCCCTCTAATTTTGAAATCTCGCACCCGGGGTCGACCGCCCTAAAAGCGACCCCCCTTAAAAAATTTTGGACTTCTACCAGATGAACCCCCTAGCGGACCCGAGCCAAAACATCTAAGGCCATGGGACTAATTAATATTGTGAGGTTAATGACGTTTAAAAAAAAACAAATAAGACCGCAAGATTTTTTTAATTCCACTTTTTCACAAAATATGTACAAAAATTAACCAACTTTAGCCTTTAAAAAGTTTGCATTTGGGTTCAAATTAAGTAATTTGATAGATAAATAATTAAAAAAATATAGATTTTAATCTTTATTATTAAACCGCTTGAATAAAAAATTTGAATGGTTTTGTTGTTTAATATTTTATTCAATATTGCAATTATTGCGGTCGGCTAGATTTAATTTGCCTATAAATTGAAAACATTAATTAAAAGTACAGAAACTTTTTACCACGCGACATACAATAGAATTATAGACCTACCTTTAGAGCGGCTAGTTTTTCGGAAGCTTCACCGCGGGAGATGTCCGACTCCCCTAGTACTATTTCCAAGTCGAAGTAATAAAAGTATCCGCCCTGTTCCCCACTCCCCCGCTCCCATACGAGAGTCTGGCCCCACCATTCGTACAGCTCGTATATGAGTCGCTCCTTTTGTGGTAAAATGACCTCAAAAATAAAAAAATAAAATTTATCGAGATTGTGGCGTAGTAGAGGTCTTGCGTTTTAAAGGTCCCTAAGAAATGCTATACTGTGATGATAATTGTTAATGGTTTTGTTATGGAAAGTATTTTGGTTGCACAGTTGGTGCTAATTAATATCTACCGAATGCAACCGACTTAAAGGTGTGGTGCCAGTGCGATGAGTAAACTTTTTGTCTTTGATTTTAATATTTTTTTGTGAAAACTTTAGCCCTGCCCCGAATAGCCCACAAATTTTTTTTCAACAAAATATCTCGAGTGGTTCAAGAGTTACGACCCACCAAAAATACCGTTTTTCGAAAATTCTGTACGTGAAATTATGCACTCAAAGAAAGCGACTACTTTCTACTTTCTTTGATATCGTGGTTGTTAATATTGGTGCCAGATATTTTGTCGAGATATTGCCTTTCTCATACAAAAAACACTCGATTTTTTTGCTAAAAACACAGAGTGAAGGAAAAAAGGTTGGGGAAACATCACAAAATCCCTGCCGTCGTTTGCTGTTTTTAACAAAAAAATTCACGAAACGCAATATTTCGACAAATAATTCACCAATATTAACTATTAAGGTATCAAATTAAAATGAAGGAGAAAGTAGACGCTTTCTTTGAGTGCATAATTTGTAACGTGAATCTTTATACCCATCTTTCACCTAAATAATTATCAAAAAATACCATTTTTGGGGGTCATAAGTCAAAAACCACTCGGATATTTTGTTGAAAAATTTTTTTTGCGCGAATGAGGGCAGGAGTAAGAATTTTACAAAAAAATTATCAACATCGAAGACAAAAAGTTTGAATTTCGCACTGCACCTTTAAGCGATTAAATATCTAAATTTAGAAAAAACTTTAAAATAAAATTTTAACAAAAATTCATTGAGATTGTAAAGCGAGAGAAGATTAATCTACCAAGCGTACTTTGATAAAAATAAATTACGTTATCTATTACCGCTTTTTAATTTTTGAAACTAATTAACAAAAATTTTAAATAATGTGTTTTTAATATCAAAATTTACAAAGTGATTATAAGAAAATAAAATTTGAAAAAGTCTTTACAATATTGAAAAATAACATCAAAATAAATTTTATGATAACAGTAATAAAATTACCTCTTCTCTTAAGGCTGGCAATACTTTGCTGTCAACAATCACTATGTTATTTTTGTGACTGTGGTCTTTCTAAAAAATATCAAAATATAGAATTATAAAATGACAACAAGCATAACAATAAACTTTTATACAATGTGCAATAAAAGGCCAAGGCAAAAAGTTACCTAAAGATTATAGTTATTTTATGTATTTTCCTGAACTTTAAGGTCGTACCACAAATTTTTAAAATTATATAAGACTACACAAAAAACCTTATTTATTTTACAAACATACATGACTAGCAGGCCAAGAGTACCTGAACACCAATTACGGCCCTACTTAAAGGTTTTTGAGCTAAACAACCTTCTTAAAGCAATTTGACCCATACATGGGCACTGGGGGTTGGGGGGTTAACCCCTCCAAATTCTGAGAAAGGGGGTTTAAACCCCCCCCCACTTCGAAGTGGGGGGAGAAAAAATTACCCCCCCAATTGTGGAAAAATGAAGAAAAAATGACTTTAAAATGACTTCTAACTGCCTCCAAACTTAAATTTTAAGGTCAAAATGAGTGTTTTCAGCAATAAAAAGCTCAAAATTGCAATAAAATAAGCTTTTGGTCTAAAATTAGCGTTCTTTTGCAAATTTTTATTTAAGATCGAAAACGATATGAGTGAAATGCACTCCTTAAAAAAACGATATGGGTTTTTTGCGTTTCTCTAATTTTAACCCCCCCTAATTGGGGTTTTAACCCCCCTAATTTGGGTTTTGTTTAACCCCCCCCCACTCCGGACCAACTTGCCCATGTATGATTTGATCCCCCCGCCCTCGAAAAAAAGAAACTCCACTCCCTGTCCTAAAAATCTAGAAAGACTTGCAAATATAGACTGGAGTGTATTTTATTTAGATTTCAAAACATTTTTTTATTTTATCAGAGCAATACGTAACTGAACGAAGTACAACGCAAATAC
>JASAMX010022974.1:0-17146 GCA_030248175.1 Microlaimidae sp. YZB2_3 | reverse complement strand
GCGGAGTCATACTTTTTGTCTTCGATTTTAATAATTTTTGTGAAAACTTTATCCCTGCTCCAATAGCCCACAAAAATTTTTTCAACAAAATGTCTTCTGTGGTTCAGGAGTTATGACCCTCCAAAAATGACGTTTTTTGACAATTTTTTACCTGAAAGATTGCTTAATGGGTAAAAAATTTAAGTTACAAATTATATAATCAAAGCAAGCGGCTACTTTCTACTTTAGTTTGATACCTTGATCGTTAAGATTTGTGTAGTATTTGTCGAGATATTGCGTTTCCCGTACAAAAAACCCGCGATTTTTTTTGTTAAAAACAGCAAACGACTTCAGCGATTTTTATATAAAACAAAATAAAACAAAACAATTCTTTCTGTTCGTCGATTTTTTCAATAAAAAAACCAAACAATGGCAGCGATTTGATGAGGTTTGCCCAACCTTTTTATTTTTCACTTCGTGTTTTTCACAAAAAAATCGAGGGTTTTTTATAATCGAGGGTCGAGAAACGCAAGATATTGACAAATACTGCACCAATTTCAACTATCAAGTTATGAAATTAAAGTAGAAAGTATGTAAGTAATGTTGTCAAATATTCTAGGTTTTTCGTTGCATTCGACGTACAAAGTATTCTTCTAGTTGAAACGTGAAATATTTAAAATAATTGAAATTATGCGACATAATTATGTAGAACAACTTCATCTAGCAATTTTGCGTTCACAAGTTTTTATTTTTACTTGTTAAAAATCTACACGTGGATTGCTTAACATATAATTAGAACAATTGTTTAACAAAGAATCGGATATTCTCTACATACTCTTAGGTTTGTTATTGCTTGTTCTTGTTAAAAATTAAACCTTGTTCTTGTTATTGCTGGCAATGCCAGCAATAACAAAAACAAGGTTTAATTTTGAACTTAATTTGTATATTTAGAAAAACATATAATAATTAAAAATTAAAAACAAGTAGCACATAAACTTTGTGGTTTGGCCATTTCTGAATGAAAAAACATCATCTTATGTCATTTGCTAAATTGCTCTTTTTTGTTTGCCAGTAACCAAATACACAGTATAATTTTATTGAATGATTTATAAAGAGAAGTGTAAAAAAGAGAGAAATTTGTGAATACTAAAAAACAGATTTAAACACTGAATTTTCCTTTTGGCCACAGTTTTGAAGTCTAGTCTACTTTTTTTGTCTTGGTTTGTTTAGGCCGGGTGAGAAATTGTTTTTTTTTGGTTTGTTTCTGTAAAATGCAGCACTTTCGTAATTTTACAGTATAATAATTTCAAACTTAACGGAAAACTAAATGTAAGTTTATTAAACAACTAAAAATGCTGTGAGTTTTAGTTTCATAGCCTAGTAAACTTGTGTTAACATAATTATTTTATATAAAGATGTGAAACCAGTTACGTATAATGCAAAAAGCTTGAAAAAATCATAAACTAAAAACTTTTATGACTTTATGGTACTTGTAGAAATTTTAAACAATTCTTGTAATAAAAAATATATCTTGTGCTTTGCGTTGAAAGATGTGGATTTTATAAACGCGTAGAAAGTGCAGATAAATAATAAACAAAAGTTTTGTTCTGGAATCACATTGTTCTGGAATCACATAGATTGAACAAATACAAAAAGTTATTTTTATTTTAACTTACTTGCTTTGGTTATTGCATCGCCTGTCGTTTGAAAATTTGTACGCTAAATTTTTTGAGCGAAGTTTGATTATATTTGTTTTATTTCAATACTGTTTAAAAAATTACTTATATTTCTTGATATTTCATGGTTTTTTTGCTATTTAACCGTTTGGGATTTTTTGTCCAAAAATCCTTGCAAATCTACAGAAGCTATTACAAAGCACCGATGCTCAGTGTTAAATTTTAGTTCCAGTCGGCGATTGGTGCCAAGTTTAACACTAAGCAGCGGTAACGTGGAATCTCTTTTACGGAATTGCAGTGGAAACAATCCCAAAGGATTAATCGTTTTTTTTGTAAATATATAGAATATTTTTGTATATTTTTGCTTATAATTTTTATTAAAACTGTTTTGTTTTTGTTACAAAAATACTAAGAATAAGAATATATTTTGTTTTCGGAATTACCCACTCCGAAACGCTTGATGTAATCTTAGTGAAATTATTAATATTATATCAAGTGAGTTTTTATTCTTTATTGAGACATTTTTTTAGCCCTTTAATTGATACACTTTTAGCGTTAAAAAATATTTTTTAATACAGAAAATCGAAGTTATTGGAATTGCAAGATATAGAAAAATGGAACCTAAGAAAAATAATATTATGGCAAAACACTGAAAGTGCATTTTTAGCTCTCAATTTTGTCGTAAATAATTACGTTTGTATTGTGTAGCAAAATGATATATTTTACTTAAGCTAACTATATTCTCTATTTCATGCGTAATTTTTATGTATCCGCTACTAAAGACAAAATAACACTCGATAATAATGATTTTTTGTGATCTAGAATTATTTTGGGATAGGAGACAGTATTCATACACAAAATTCTCAGCAGTGAAAAATCATTAAGTTAATTAATTGAACTGTGCCAAGCTAAAGCAATAAATATTATTTTAATCATTTAATATTATTTATTAAAAGCCAACAAACATTTGTTTTTGGGTTTGCTTCTGTAAATTTTTATTTGTGTGTGAATTAGCTGGTGCAGTAACCAACTTTTAAAAACAAAAAAATTCCATAAAATGTGCCGTACGGAAATAAATGTTTTCAAATTTTCCCCTCTAATGTGACTTCAAAAATTACGGGGAGCTATAATTTTTCAAGCTCGAGAGCAGCGCTCGTGTCTTCAAAAAGTAGCTACGGAGCACATCTCCATTAGATATAAAAGTGTTCCTTATTTTTAAGCTAATATATGTAGTAAATAATTAATTTTTTTTAAATAAAAAAAAATCATTTTTGCTGCTCTGCGTACAAAATACTAGAGATCTGCTGAGCTCGAGCAAATTTTTGTGTAAAGTTCGGGAACAGGATAAAAGTGATAATTTTGCCCAAAAGCCATCAAAGTCTTTTTTTTCAGATGATTATTTTAAATTATATAAGATTTTTTTTACTAAAGTCAAAATTTTTTAATTACGCTATAATAAGTAATATTTACACCGTAATGTGTTTTCTTGTTGATTACGTTAACACAATAAAAAGCTGTTAAAAAACGACTAATAAGAGCTTTTTACTCCACTAATATTAAAAAAATAAAGTTAAATCAAATTTTGTTCAGAAATTATTCGAGTTGACGGATAAAACTTGTAAAAACATTTAATCGGTCAACTTTTTTTATTTTTGAACAAAAATTTTACAGTATTCTTTTGTTTCCGTTGTGCTTACTTTTTGTTAAATCAATTTTATGATTTTTTTGTACTGTTCAAATAATCTAATAAAAAAAGATTGTCAGGAATCTAAACAGTTTCAATTCATTTAAAGCATATTTTAATAATTTTTTTTGTTTATTTCATTTCGGCATTTCAAAACTTTATATTTATAATTGAGTTGCAGTAATTTTTTTATCGTTCAAAAATATTGCATAAAACTATTAAAAAAGAACAAACAAATAGAATTATAATTAACACATGCGAACACCATGTCTTAAAAGTGCAGTATACTAATTCATGGTGTATTTTATTTTGCGGTTTAATTAATATTAATCAATGTATTAGGTCACATCGAGACAAAAATTGTATAACACCAAAAATTAATTAACAACGGTTATGAGTTATTAACAAGAATATTACTGGGTTATTTCTAATATTGTTTTTACACCATTTTTTAGAAGAAAACATTTTTATTGGACGGATATTAATAATACTTAATGAAAATTATGCTACGGTACAAAAAAGCTTGAGTTTGAAATTTGGTTATATTCAAAAAAGTATTAAATAAGTACTGTCATTTTCAAAAAAAAACAAAAAATTATGTTTTATAGTTACTGTGTTTTTTTGGTGTGTTTTTGTTTGCTCTTATTCGGGTATAATTTTTAAGCTATTCAAAGTTTTACTTTAAAAAAAATTAAACTGCCAATAAAAAAGACATTTCACTTCTTTAAATTTCACATTTTGCTATTATAAAAATGTTCTAAGACAAACCATAAACCAAATACCAAACATTATTTTCGGAATATGATGTTTTAAAAATGGCTTTATTCATCTAATACGTTTCGGAATTAAACCAAATTAAAAAATTAAGCTTTTTGGTACCTTAGCATAAATTCTATTAAGTTTTGTTAATATCCGTTTTGTGGAAATGTTTTGTTTTGAAAAATGATGTATAAAAAACACATTGAAAATACAAACGGTATTCTTGTTAATAACTTGTTAACCGTTGAGAATTAGCTTTTGATGTAATACAATTTTTTTCTCTTGATCCATCGATTAGTATTAATTAAGCAGCAATAAAAATACACCATGATTTAGTATACTGCACCTTTAAATGTTCTGATTCTGCTGTGTATGTTGCGAAAATATTCCTTAAATTTTTGACCATGAATTCGGTAAAATATTATCGCAAAAAGATGTCGCAGTAATCAAAAGCGTTTGCCAAAAATCCAATTACAGACTTAAGTTGTTTTCTTACTTATTCAAGAATTATGAATTATGAATTTTGAAAAAAATAATTTAGGTATGTAGTCGGCTTTTGTCTATTGTACTTTGCATTTCTGAACGTTTTAAATTTTTGTTTAAATATCCATGATTAATCTTATAATTATTTTTATTTTCTATAAACTGTTGGCATAATTTGTTTCAATTTGTCTCTATTAATATAACTATTTTGACCCAAAGATTTTATTTATTACAATCAATTGTAGATATTGAATCACTGTCGTATAACGAACACAAAGAATTATTAGGGTTTATTTTGTTGCTTATTTAGAACATTTTTGAAACATGGAAGAAAATCGGTTAACGGATATTTACAGTTTACAGCCGGATGAAATTAACCGCCGTGTCAATTATGTATACAAAGTATGTTTGACGCTTTCTTAAATTTTCATTTTCAAAAAATTCATAAATCTACAATTAGAGTAAATGAATAGTAAAGTTTTTCAGAAAACACCAATAATTGAATTAAAAATAATTATCATGATAAAAGTTGGCTTGGTTTTACGGTTTTGCACAGTTTGCTTAGAGAAACTAAATTTACAATCCTTTACCTTCCATATACAGTCCATCAAAATGTAAATTCCATATAGGCTATAATTTTTTTACAGAATTTTACGGAATACCCTATCAAAATTAACTATGTTTGTTTTTTATTTTGTGTATTTTTGGTTTATGTTGTTTTTATATAATAATATATAGTATTGGATTTACATTTAAATTTTTTGTTATATGTGTTACATAACTGTAGCCTTTGCAACAAAAAACTATTCTATTTTAATTTATGTTATATAAAAAGTGAAAATTTTATCTAGTATGTAGTTTATAATGAAAAACAGCTGATGAATCTAAAATAGGAACCAAATAGGTGACTAAAATATAAAATAAAATAAAAAACAATAATAAAATAAATAATAAAGAACTAAGATTTTCTTTTTTTGCTTAGAATTTAGTGGAAGATTTTGATCCCGCTGTGAAAAAGTTGTTAGATGCTGGTAAAGGATTAAACAAAGCCCTATCAAGTAAGTTTGAATTAATTCATCGGTTTTTAAAATTGATTTTAAGTTCAAGTTTCTGGAATTTTTTGTGTTAGATATTCGCAAAGTTCAAAATTATCAGGCCTAATAAAATTAGTTTGGTTTGGGTGGTGTGAGGCCCGTGCGTCGGTGTTCTTTTTCCCGTTTGTCTTTCGTGGGTTTTCGTGTGGGCCCCTTCGTTCCCTGCGTGTCTGTTGTGCGTTGGTATAATTCTCCCTTTCCTCCCTGCCCTGTCCATATTTTTAATTTCTTTCCCCTAAAATTTTCTCATATCTATTGTTTTCGACAGAAAGAATACGATACAATTAGAGCTATTTTTAGCCATTTCAGACAACAAATTGACGATTTGAACCTAATTTTCAGCCTCTGTACAGCCATATCAACAAATTTTAAATAATGATATATAATTTTTGACAGTATCTTTAAGGTATTAAAAACAAACATAAAATTTGTTAATTTTGTTTTTTCGGTAATTTTATATTGCATTGTTAAAAAAGGCAAATCTCTATTAGATCAGCTTAATTAATTAAACAATACAAAGTTTGATTCACAATATACATTTATAAAATGTTGGAATGTCATTTGGAATTTTTAAGGTGTCAGTAAAGCTCAAAAAATTTACGTCGAAGCGTTAAACAGAATTGTGAGAACGAGCAAAGGATGTTGCGAAGAAACAAAAGAAACAGGTAGGGTAACTGACTGTGACGTTGCTTTTCGTTCAGTTCCGTATTGCTCTTTACACAATCGAAATTGTTTTTTTTTTGAAATTCAGTTGATTTCATCAAAACCAATGGTTTTGAAAAAGGTTACAAAATCTACAAGGTACTTCTTTAATTTATGTATTGGGTAGGGGTTAAAAATCTATATATAAATAGACGTAATGTCTGTCTGTGTGTGTGTGGGTGTGTGTGTGTGTTTTTTTTGTGTGTGTGTGTGTGTGTGTGTGTGTGTGTGTGTGTGTGTGTGTGTGTGTGTGTGTGTGTGTGTGTGTGTGTGAGTGAGTGTGTGTGTGTGTGTGTGTGTGTGTGTGTGTGTGTGTGTGTGTGTGTGTGTGTGTGTGTGTGTGTGTGTGTGTGTGTGTGTGTGTGTGTGTGTCTGTGTGTGTGTGTCTGTGAGTCTGTGAGTCTGTGTGTTCCCTAATTCCTCCCTAACCACCCAACGGATTAAGGTGAACGAGGTATCGTTGGAAAGCTTATACCCCAGGAAATGTCGTAAGAAGGTTGAAATTTTGAAACTAACTTACATGGGCATCTTTATACCAAACAACTCGTTTTCACCAAAGAGATTTTGGTATGGATTTTGGAGCCATACCAAAATGGATATTGGAACCTTAAAAATTTTTTGTCCAGAAATTGACTTAGACTTATTAGTAAGAGTAATTTGCCAATGTAAAGCCAGAATATCATGTTTTTTGGAAAAAATGAACATGGACATCTTTATACTGGTCAACGTTTTTTTTACTAAAGAAGGGAATTACCGTGCTCACCAACCACAAATAGGATTGGACTAAATGAGATATCATTGAAAAGCCTACAGTTCGGAGAATGTCATAAAAGGGTTGAAATTTAGAAAAAATTTGCAGAGACATTTTTAGCCTGGACAACACATTTTCACAAAAAGGGAAACCTATGGCTTTTGAAAATCGAAAATTTTTTGTCTTTGAATTGGATCGAATTTATTGATAAGAGTAATTAGCCAATGTAAAACCAAAATGTTGTGTTTTTTTAGTAAAATTAACATGGACATCTTAATGCTGGACAACGTTTTTTCACTAAAAACAGGAACGACCTTCCTCCCCAACCAGAAACAAAATTGGGCTAAATGAGATATCATTGCAAAGCTTACAGGCTGGGGAATGTCATTAAGGGGTTGAAATTAGAAAAAACATTGCATGAACATCTTTTGGTTGGACAACACATTTTCACTTTGAAAGTTGACATACAAAAATAAAATCCAATGCAATACATAAATAGATCTTTATGTGTGTTGCATTGGATTTTATTTTTGTATGTCTATACTAAAAGTTTGTATTTTGTGTACAGTGTGCAAACTAAATAGTGTTTTTTTAGTGGGTTTATTTTTTTTTTGTTTCCCGCGGTTGTGCTAATTTTTGTGCAGTATATGCGCATATATGCGCACAAGATTGCCAAAAAAGTGCAGTGTACTTCAAAAGGCAGTGCGTTCGAGTTAGCATGCTAGGATATGCGCAAAAACACTGCTACATTTTGAACAGTGCCCATTTTCACGACATATGCCTCAATAAGAACAGTTGTTTTGCCATTTTACGAGCACAACAGTTATTGACAGTGCTCAAAAAATAACACCAAATCGTTTCGCTTCTGAGACTGAGTGTAATATTTTTCCTTAATATATTATATAGTATTATATATTTTTGGTACTATCCACTATCAACTATCCACTATCAACTATCAGAAGTTATTTTACTCCGGTGTGAACGGTTATCCATTATCCACTATCAACTATCAACTATCCACTATCCGAGGCAATTCCGGTGTAAACGTGCTATCCACTATCAACTCTCCACTATCCACTATCAGAGGTTATTTTACTCCGGTGTGAACGGTTATCCACTATCAACTATCCACTATCAACTATCCACTATCTGCTATTGGAGGCAATTCCGGTGTGAACGGTTATCCACTATTAACTATCAACTATCCACTATCCACTGTCATCCCAGTGTGAACCGGCCTTTTGGCTCTCGACGGTCGTTGACCAAGTTTAACATTGAGCAGCAGTGGCGTAGAATCCCTTCTGTGGATTTCCAGCGGAATGAATACCAAAGGGTTAAATTTCACTTACTTTTTCATTTACTATTACTCATATTTTTTTCTACAAATACTTAAATTAATTTAAGTAAAATTTAAGTAATTTCAACAAGTAGATTTCCTATGGGCTTGTTGTAAAATGAGTCCCAGAAGAAAGTTTTTTAAGCCGCTAACACACTTAACACCATTTAGTTAGACTGAAACACCTTGGTCAAAATCTATTGTTCTAAAAGGAAGGAATCCCGTGCGCATCAAAGGACACCGCGCGCATAAAGGGACGCCCGCATTTATGTCTAACAATGCGCCTTTCTTATTTATTTATGCCTTTCTAATAACCGGCCCGCGTGGCATTCTTTTAGTCATATTCCCACCTGCATTTTGAAACCCTGTTTTGCCGCTGCTCCTCCGACAACCTATCCCACGTAGCAAAGCATATATGACGTGATCACGAATACTATATGACATTTTAAAGCTAAAAAAATTCTAAGGTGAAAACTATTTAAAATGAAAATTTATGCATAAAAATAGCAAAACACTTTGGAACAGAGCTCTGGACCTCCAAAAATCGACGTTTACTCCGTTGCACAATTACTTTTATTACAATTTTACTATTGTTTTCACTTAAAAAATAGGTCTTACTTTTACTTTACTCAAATAAAATTTCGACCGTTGCTTTTATTTTTACTTTACTTAAATTAAAATATTACAAATTACTTTAATTCTTACTTTACTTAAATTAAATTTTTTTAAAATTACTTTTACTTTTTCTGAAAATAATCAAAAATCATTATTTTTTACAACAGTAGTGTATACTAAATAAAATAATAATTTAAGGTTTAAAAGAAACGAAATAATGAAATATTTTTTTTTGTTCTGCTTAAAAAAACTTTAAGTTTTTCTACTTACACAAGTGCTTAAATTCTAAACTGTGACTATTAATGGCCTAAAACAAATAATTTACAATAAACAAAAGAATAGTCGATAAACATTTTATTCCGATCATTATTTGCAACGTTTCAATAACTTCAAGTTACCATCATCAGGCTGTTATAAATAAATAAAGTAAGACATGTGATATTTAAGAAAGTGTAAAGTAAATAAAATATTTTTTTATTAAAAAAGAGATCTGATAAAGCAAGGTAAGTGAAAGATAATTAAACGAATAAAAATTGGGATTTGAATAACAGTTAAGTTAGGTTTAAAAGTTTAAACGGGAAATAAGCATAAAGCTTAAAGGTTAAAGGATATAATGATTTTTAAAAGAAAACAAAAAATTAAGATTAAAAATGAAGAGTAGATAAAACATAATTATAATAGATAAAAAATAGTAATAAACTATTATGAAACGCAAGAACCTCCAAAAATATAAAAACAAGCATAAAACCGCAAATTTTGTATGAGTCCAAAAACATTATAAAATAAATGGTTTGGGAAAAATAGTAAAAAAAAAAAATTTTTACGACCGATAAAACGTGAAACACTTATTTAAAACGAAACGACCAGAAAAATTTTTTTATTAAAACAGAAACATTGGCTGAAAAATATTTTTAAGACGAAGAAAGTGAAAGAAAGGGTTAAGACAGTAAAAGAGTGATAAAATGGTTTTGAAGAATAAACAACAATTAAAAAAATATATTAAAACAATTTTGGAAAACAAAAAAAATTTAAAAAAAGTTTAAAGAGGAAGGGAGGCCACATTTTTATTTAACGACGGTTTTTCTTGAGCAATGTGTATGCTCTCCTTACACAAGAGGTAAAAATCAGAGGACGCACGATACAATATAGAAAAATCGCTAGGAGAGGCTTGATACCCACACTCGAGTAAGTGATCTAATACGGCAGATTTATCTTTTCGCATTGTGGCGCGGTCAGTTAAGGGACTTAGCTCTTCAATCATTTAAAATGGATAAAAGCATTATAATTTCAAAAGCTGATAAAGGTAACACCGTGGTCATTTTGGATAAAAAAGATTATATCTCCAAGGTAAATTCTCTTCTTTCGGACAATACTAAATTTCAAAAGCTTAATTTTTCAGGCAACCAGGATTACAAATCGATTATCAAAACTGAAGAAAATATTCGAAAATTTTTGCGAACCTTGGTAACTAGAAATGTTATTTCTGAAGAAAAATACAAAGAGCTTTCTCCTGTTGGTTCACAACCCGGCGTTTTATATGGCCTACCAAAGGCACACAAGAGTGGATGTCCTATACGTCCGATACTTTCTGCAATTAACACACAGTCTTACAAACTTTCTAAATTTCTTGTCGATCTTCTAAGGCCTCTGGCTTCTGGTAAATACACTGTAAAAGATTCATTTAGCTTCGCTGCTGAAATCTCTAATCTAAATTCTGACAATCTTTATATGGGAAGTCTTGATATAGTCTCTTTGTTTACAAACGTACCTCTACTTGAAACGATAAATTTAATCATTCAACAATCTACCACACTTCAATTAGATTTAGGTTCACTTTCACTTACTGATTTAGAAAAACTGCTTTCACTGTCTACAAAAGACGCGTTATTTATTTTTAATGAAAATTATTACAAACAAATTGACGGCGTGGCTATGGGATCGCCCCTCGGACCTCTTTTAGCAAACGCTTTTTTAGTTTATTATGAGCAATTTTGGTTGGAAAAATGTCCTTTAGATTTTAAACCAGTGTTTTATAGACGCTACGTGGACGACTTATTTCTTCTTTTTCGAGACCCATCGCATCTGGAACAATTTAAAAATTACATGAACGAACAACATCAATCCATTAAATTTACCGCGGAATCCGAAAAAAATAAAACTTTAGCCTTTTTAGATGTTAATGTTGAAAAATCCAACGGAAAATTTTTAACCTCAATTTATAGAAAACAAACTTTTAGCGGAGTATATACAAACTTTTCCAGTTTTATCCCTAAAAGTTATAAAATCGGCCTATTTTATAGTCTACTTTTTTGTTCTTACACTATATGCGGTACTATGAACCAAATACACCAGGAATTTGTTAAGCTTAAGGCTATTTTTAAACTAAACGGCTATCCAGAATGTTTTATGGACAAATGCATAAAAAAGTTTTTCGAAAAAATCTTTTTGTTACCTGCTGCGGAAAAAATTATAAATGTGCCAGCGTGTCCGTTGGTGCTCACTTTACCTTTTCTTGGAGCTCTCTCACTGCAAACTCGTAAACGACTTACCGTTCTACTTAAAACATTACCCCAAGTTAATTGCAAAATAGTATTCTCCACTTCTTGTCGCATTGGTGGATTTTTTCAGATTAAGGACCGAATACCAAGGCGCTTGATATCCTGTGTGGTATACAACTTCACGTGTGGAACTTGCAATAGTTCCTATACAGGTAAATCGGTACGCCATTTCACCACCAGAATATCTGAGCACCTTGGCAGAAGTCCCTTAACTGACCGCGCCACAATGCGAAAAGATAAATCTGCCGTATTAGATCATTTACTCGAGTGTGGGTATCAAGCCTCTCCTAGCGATTTTTCTATATTGTATCGTGCGTCCTCTGATTTTTACCTCTTGTGTAAGGAGAGCATACACATTGCTCAAGAAAAACCGTCGTTAAATAAAAATGTGGCCTCCCTTCCTCTTCAGCTTTTTTAGCTTTCTTTTTTCTTTAAAACCTTTTTAATTTTTTCTTTTCCAAAATTGTTTTAATATTTTTTAATTGTTGTTTATTCTTCAAAACCATTTTATCACTCTTTTACTGTCTTAACCCTTTCTTTCGCTTTCTTTGTTCTTAAAAATATTTTTCAGCCAATCTTTTTTGAATAAAAAAATTTTTTCTGGTCCTTTTGTTTTAAATAAGTGTTTCACGTTTTATCAGTCGTAAATTTTTTTTACTATTTTTCCCATAAAATTTTTTCCCTTTTATTTTATAATGTTTTTTTACTCATACAAAATTTGCGGTTTTATGCTTGATTTTATATTTTTGGTGGTTCTTGCGTTTCATAATAGTTTATTACTATTTTTTATCTATCATAATTATGTTTTATCTACTCTTCATTTTTAATCTTAATTTTTTGTTTTCTGCTAAAAATCATTATATCCTTTAACATTTAAGCTTTATGCTTATTTCCCGTTTAAACTTTTAAACCTAACTTAACTGTTATTCAAATCCCAATTTTTATTCGTTAAATTATCTTTCACTTACCTTGCTTTATCAAATCTCTTTTTTAATAAAAAATATTTTATTTACTTTACACTTTCTTTAATATCACATGTCCTACTTTATTTATTATATATATTTATTTATTGTAATTTCTTGCTATTGTATTTTTAGTATACCTTGTGTAATTATTGCTTTAATTGCTTACGTATTTATAGAACAGCCTGATGATGGTAACTTGAAGTTATCGAAACGTTGCAAATAATGATCGGAATAAAATGTTTATCGACTATTCTTTTGTTTATTGTCAAACTACGGTTCCCACCAGCGAAAAGCTTTCATTAAATAATTTACAGTAAAAAAATTAGAATTTTGGAAAAACAACGACCAAAATTACAAATGCTGCTAAATTTTTAGCCGTCCCCTACTTACAAGTAAATAATTTACAGTAAAAAAATTAGAATTTTGGAAAAACAACGACCAAAATTACAAATGCTGCTAAATTTTTAGCCTGCCCCGACCCCAACCCCTGCAAATCAAAATTTCCCTACCACGGCCCTGGCCCCAGCATCAGCAATAATTTTGCCCAGGTCGATCCCTAATTATGACCCCCCAGAAATGGCGTTTTTCGGCAATTCTGTACGTGACTAATTTCTCAATGGGTATAACGATTTACGTTATAGATTATGCTCTCAAAGAAAGCGGCTACTTTCTACTTTAATTTGATACCTTGATTGTTAAGATTAGTGCAATATTTGTCGAAATATTGCGTTTCCCGTACAAAAAACTCTCAATTTTTCTGTGAAAAGCATGAAACGACGGAAGTGATTTTGTAAAGTTTGCTCAACCTTTCTTTCTTTCACTTCCTGTTTTTAGCGAATAAATCAAGAGTTTTTTGTACGAAAAACGCAATATCTCGACAAATACTGAACCAATCTTAACGATCAAGGTATTAAAATAAAAGTAGAAAGTATCCGCTTTCTTTGAGTATATAATTTGTAACTTAAATGCTTATACTTATTGAGCAATCTTTTACGTACAGAATTGTCGAAAAATGCGTTTTTTGGGGGGGGGGGGATCATATCTCCTGAACCACTGGAGATATTTTGTTGAAAAAAATTTTGTGAGCTATTAGGGGCAAGGTAAAGTTTTCACAAAAAATTATCAAAATCGAAAACAGAAAGTTTGACTTCGCACCGCACCTTTAAATAAAAAAAATCACAAATTACTTTTTTACTCTTACTTTACTTAAATAAAAATTTTTCGAATTATTTTTACTTTTACTTAAAATAAAAGAAAATTATTACTTTTTACAACACTAATTTACAGTGAGGAAAATTGCATAGAAAAGATCAATCGATGCACCAAAAGAATGATTGTGTTTTGGAAACGAAAAAAATTGACGTACTTTAAAAAAATTTTGTTAAAAAACTTTATGTCTCCAAGAAACTTCTAAATATTTATGAAAACATAAAAATTTTGATTGTTAAGGCTAAGTTCATGCTCACGAGAAAAACGCCCTTTGGACAAAGTCCAAAGATGATCTACATACGTCCAGCAAGAACTGCACGGTCTGAAAATGCCCCCCCCTTGTTTTATCGCGTGATATCCGCCCCCTCGTCCCATCGCCCCCCCCCCCGCCAAAATCTTAAAAAAGTACCCTAAAAATATGACGCCATTTGTGACCTATGATTACGCCATTATTGCGATCTTTTTGGAGTTTTTAGCCTATTTTCATGTATTTTAAGCCATTTTAGACCTATTTTTACCTTATTTCCGCTTTTTTTGTCCCTTTTTTCCCTTTTCCCTTCTTTTTCTCTTTTTTTCTCCTTTTTTTCTCTTTTTTTCTTTTTCCCCCCGCTCGCCCCCCCCCCGTTTTATTGCCCCCCCCCGTTTCAAAAAAGTTGCCCCCCCTGGGTAACCCCCCGTTTTGGAATTGCTCTCCTCTGTTTTAACCCCGGGGGGGGCAGTGCACAGGTCTGTTTATACGCTGTATTTGTCCTTTGGACTTTGTCCAAAGGACGTTTTTACATAAGTATGAACCAGCCTTTATTCAAAATTTATTTATTCAAAAATTTTTAACTTGAGATGAACAAAAATATGTACAATTGTTTTAGTCAAGATAAATTAGCTTCTTTTTCTTTTTGATTGTGTATCTCCAAATCAAAAACTTCTGGGTTTTTATTTAAATTACTATTAAAATTATAATTTGTCTAAAAGACTTTTAAATAAAGCTGGGAAAAAAATTATGTGTTTTTGAGTGTTTTTTAACTGTTGAAATTTTTATTTCAACGTTTCAAAAAAAGCAACGGGTTTTTTCGTCAAGAAAAAATAAGCATAATGATGCAAATCTATTCCTGATAAAGAAACACGATGCTTGTTTCGAAAGGTAGGAATAAAAGTTTTGACACTATGATGATAACACCCGAAAACGCATAATTTATACATAGGAATCCTCATATATTCTTCATATTAAATTCCAAGCTTGGTTTGGAATTTTGTTCTCGGGTTGTATTATATTGGTTTTTCATATTAATGTTAGAGAATTGGTATGTATATTATCATTTCTTGACCGTATAGACGGATAAAGCCGTGTTTACACTGTATCATAGAAGCAAAACGCGGTTGTATGAAAAAATATGCTTCTAGGTATTTTTAGAACATATATTATTAGTTGCATTCTTGATGTTTTCTGCCACAAAACTCAAGTCTATTTAAGTAAAGTAAATTCAGTTTTATTGTCGAAACAAACAGTTGCACTGTCTAACTTAACCTTAAAACAAAAAAAATGCACGGTTTTTCTCACTATACTAAAACTCTTTAAAAATTCAAGTATCCTACTTGTTTACACAGTAATAACTGTGTAATGGCTTAATTTAAAATGAAATAGTCGAAAAATTGTGTTTAAACAAGTATTATTACCAGAAAGGAATGAACATCCAAGCAAAACCTGAAAAACCGCAAGTTTTAAAAAAGCTTTGAAAAATACGAAAAATTCATTATAGAGATAATCGTAAGAATTCTGCTTGATAAAAACACCCCCGATCGAAATAAATCTTGCCAAACATCCGGCTATCAAAGTCACTATCTGGTTTATTTCCATGTTGTCACGTACAGTATCTAAAAAAATTGTTTTAATCACAAAAAAAATTAAAAACAGAAAAGTATTAATTTATATATATTATAATATCAAAACTATCATGGGTAACGTGGGAGCGCTACGGGGCGATTTAGCCCCGTGGCGCTGCGCCAACCATTATTAGAGAACATGGGTAAATTTTGAAATTCAGAACCTTCTTCTTCTTCTTCTCCTACTCCTCCTTCTCCTTCTGCTTCTTCTTCTGCTTCTTCTTCGTTTTCTTCTTTTTCTTCTTTTTCCTCTTTTTCTTCTTCTTCTTCTTCTTCTTCTTCTTCTTCTTCTTCTTCTTCTTCGCCACGGGGCTATTTAGCCCCATGGCGCCGCGCCAACCATAATTAGAGAACGTGGGTAAATTTTAAGATTCATGTTCATCTCCTTCTTCTTATTATTATTCTAACGCTCAATTCTTAAAATCAATATTTCTCCTTCGTTCCTTCGTTACTGATTAATCAAAAATAAACATGGGCTCATTGAAAAGAAGAAAGAATTACGCAACTTTCTTAGGAGCCACTTTTTTCATTTAGGTCCTTGTTATCGATTTATTGATCAAAATAATAAATTTAAAAAATAGACAAATAATAACTCCCAACCGCACAATAACAGCCTTTTGGATTGTATCATCCAACAATAAGGATTATAACAACCAACAATAAGGATTGTATAGAGCAGACAACGAACAGCCCCTTATAGAAACCGCACAAAAAAAGCAGAACGGTTTTAATTGGTGGCAGAAACCGAACCAGTTCCCAGCGCCATCTGCTTCAACCGCGCAGAAAACGGCGAAAACAACAGAGTACTTTTTTTAATTCTTACATTACTGATGACAAAATTAATTCAACGTTTTATTAAAAAAATAATAATGTGTCAGTGGCACGGGAGCACCACGCCGCAGTTTAGCCCCACAGCACAATTGCAATCATCGGTGGCGCGGGAGCGCCCACTGCGATTTAGCCCCACGGTACCGCGAGAACTATAACTAGAGCACCTGGTAAATTTTGTAATTCATGTTTATCATCTTTTTCTTCTTATTATTATTTATATTTCAAAATATATATATTCCAATCACCTATTGTGTGTGGGTGTCATACTGAAATTTAACCCACGGCACCGCGCCAACTATACTTAGAGAACGTGAGTAAATTTTGTAATTCATGTTTGTCATCTTATTATTATTATTTTTACTTTAAAAATTATAATTGCAATTATTGGCGCACGGCATCGCGCCAACTATATTTAGAGAACGTAGGTAAACTTTGTCTGGAGCGCCACTGCACCGCACTAACTATAATTAAACAACGTGGATAAATTTTGTAATTTAAATTCATAATCTTCTTCTTAATATTTTTTATCTAAAAAGGTATATCTCGGCAACAGAATGATTAGAAACATATGTCATTGCGCAGCTAAAACTATAATTTAGAGCAATACGTAACTGAACGAAGTACAC
>JASAMX010022973.1:0-15102 GCA_030248175.1 Microlaimidae sp. YZB2_3 | reverse complement strand
GTGCTGGTTCAGTTACGTATTGCTGTCTAATAAGGAACCTGGTAATAGCTAAGCGGTTACAGTTTCCAACAATATAATTAAAGCTTAAGGGTATGTAAAAGCTGCAGAAAACTGATACAGCACGTTAGATAAACTGATAAGCGAAAAAGTAAAGTGGAAAAAATCGGGGCGTTATCGACTCGACAGAAGGCTGCGGACCGAAATCTACATGAGCGAGTATCGTCTCTGATTCATTTCCAGAAAAAGGATTCTAGAGGGACAGGCGCTGCTGGTCGCTTCGGCTTATATAGTCAGAGGGCGTGCAATTCGCATGTATACACATACTATATACACACATATATAGTCCTTCGGGCTGTGGACAGAAGGGCCGCACACCGCCGAAGCTGAATGGCACAGACAGATCTATACATTATAGGAAGGGGCGGGGAGGAACGATACGAGAGAGTGTGTGTGTGTGCGTTGTGTAAATTGGAGGCCCCGGGTGCGACTCGGTACAGAAAGATCAATACAAGCTCATTTAGCCTTCTGTCAAATCCCATAGACCCAATAGCTTCTGTACTAAACCCGGCGGACCGCGGGCGCATACCCGCGCCTCTCTCTCTCTCCCCCACAGCGTTTCCCGAACCAGAAGCGGAATATTAGCCGCCGCTCCGCGTACAATACAATAATTTCCATTTGATTAATTGCTCCCCGATTTTCAAAGCAAATGCGCATATTAAATAAAATTTTAAAACATGAATTTTCAAAAAAGATGGAGAATAAAGTTTACAGAAAATTAAAAAACAAATCTCAAATAAAAACCATTCCTGTTAATATACCACGGGTACAAAAGCACCAGATAAGACAGTGCTTGCCATATATGTAAGTAAAAATATAAAATTTTAGTGTCACAGATGTATAAGTGTAAAGAAAAACTAGGTTCAAATTTACTTGCCTTTATTTAAAAAAAAAAAGAAAAATGTTTTTTTACTTGAAAATATAAAGTTGAAATTAAAGAGGGTTTTTTAATAACCACTTACTCAACGTTATTATAAAATATTTTCATTTTTGAAGATATTGTAAATCTTTGCTTTTTTGGAAAAGATACATAATATCGTGTTTTGTCTAAAACTTTGGTCACAAAAATTTAACAAAAATATAAGAAAATATTTACGAAAATCATTTGGTCTCTGGCTAATTAAACAGGCAACACCAAGAAAATTAGGCACGTATCAAGATATTTAGCGCTATTTTTCACAAAATTATAGATATTCGTTTTCACTCCATAATGAGTATTAATTATATATTTGAAACGAGCATTTTGTAGATACTTTCAAAAGTAGCTTCAAAAACAATATTTTCACACAGTTTTGTATGGAATGTTGTATAATTAGTATCAAAATAAAAATCAATATTTCTCTCAACATACACTTTAATTAAAAAGTGGAAATTTCGCGGATTAAACATGATTGTTGTAAAAACGTTAACGCGGCTATAATTACGTAAGAGCAGACGATTATTTAAAAAGGGCAACTTCAGCGTGTGATAGTCAGGACTGTAAAACGGAAAGCCTCGTGGAGCTCTGAAAAGAAAAATGGTATTTGCTGTGGAGGAAAGGCTGCTCCAGATCAAAACTGTTTGCCCACAATTTACAGCGAGCAAACAGTTTTTCTAGAGAGCACTGGTATATTCCGAATGCTTTTAAAACATGGAGGAGGGTTTCCCACTAGAAATTCCGCCCCTTTCCGTTTACTGTACGGGGAACTGTTTACACAGCAGATTTATTCTCGTTCGCTTAGCCATGTAAAGCAAGCAGAGCGCGAAAATTGCTTCGGAACGATATCCAGCAATAGTTCAAACGAAAAACATTACAAAAGCTCTTACTATGGCGAATTTAGGCGATTTTTAAAATGGTTAAAATTTAATTTTCAAATTTAAGAACCAAATTGCAATTTTTCATGTATAGCTAAAAAATATTTTTTAAGTGGAATAGTTATTCATTACCCGTAAAAAATTGCAGCAAAAACTACAAAAATTACACCTCGATAACATATATTTTGACATTAGGCATGGAAAAGAGTTAATCAGATCAAAGCAAAAAGAAAGGATTAGGAAATCAAATAAGGAGTGAAATTACCGTGTTGTGTATTACATCTAAAATTCTAAAGATTTACACGTGATAAAATCTTAATATGTGATTCAAGTCCGAAAAATTGTACATTTTTTTGTAATTTACTCGTGTTACGCCCACAGCCTTCCGGTAAAATTTCCATAATTGATATTTTTTGGACGTGAAGTAAAATACTCAACATAATAAACCGTGCAAGTTGCGCACAAAATTCGCACTTGTTCTTTTCAGTGTATAAATATTGACGTTTTGGAAATCTCGAAAAGCCTACAAAATAAATGCGAAAATTACAACACAAAAAGAGTCGGTATAATATACAATTGGAGCTTTTTATAAGGACAAGGACAACGACGGAGTTCTTTGTAAGCGGGGTGAGGGTTGGAGGTATTGACAGAATAGTCCCATTTTGTATAGGCCACCGAGTCGCGGAGACAAAGCTTAATCGGACAGGCATGCTAATGTACGACTGTGCCCCGCCTGGAATTCATCCATAACCAATGTCTTCTGGTCGGCTATTAGTAAATGAAGCGCTGAAAACGGGGCGCTACGCTTTTCTGAATTCTCCTTTTTTGCGATTTCACAAATCCCACCAGCTCATCAAAACAAATTTACGGTATAAAATAAAAAATGTATTGCAAAAATTAAAACAAAAACATTAACCACAAAATTAAACAGCAAAGATGATTTTTATAAACATTTTTATAAATAAGATGTAAATTAAGATAAGGATAAGATTATAATAGATAACATAAATATAATTTTTTTCAATTCAAATCTTAAATATTCACGTTAAAATTTTGTAATGTATGAATGCCACTATCTAAAAACAAAAATTAATAACAACGTGAAAAAGTCAATTCACTTTTATTTTATTTTTCTGAAAATAAATAGTTATATAATAAAATATTTAAATTAAGTATTTTGGTTCAAAAATGTCGGCTCATTCTATTTTATTATTACCTATATGATATGTTTAAAATCTATACGAACTAATACGTTTTTGGAAAGTAAACAATTATTGTCTCCAATATGGCACAAATATAACCGTAAAGTGGTAGAGACATTTGGCAAAAACGAACACTTTGATAATTTGTTTTTTTGAAAATACCGATTTTACAACAAAAATTATGCATTTTACCCGATCTTGAGTGAATTTTCTTCAAACCGCGTAAACATTCGCAACAAACTGAAACAGTAGCACTATACCCCCTTATTTATACGCCCGCTTTATGCGGACCACTTTAGCTCGGTAATGAGGCTTTGGACAAGAGGAGACTGCGCTTGGAAAAGGATTTATTGGCTAATGACCATACCGAACCATACTCTCTATAGTCCTTCCCCGCCTGCCTGACTGCGCCAGGGAGACATCTGTTATGTATGGGGAGGACCGAAATCTCGCGTGACTTCTGATAGCCTATCTGACAGATATTCCCCATATACGAAAGGAACAAGTAACATGGTTCGCTGTGACGTTACAAAAAAATCTATTAATCCAACTCTGAAATGCAGTATTTTACAGTTTACCAAAATAAGCATTCAACAGAGACGCTGTCTTAATTAATTTATTTACTATTTAATACTTGATACTTTTTTTAATTGAAAGGCATAATCGAATAAAGAGTTTTTCATTATCCATAAGAAATTGAAGAGAAAATTAAAGCAAATTTCGTTTAGTTCAAAAAATTGTTTACTTTGACTACGAATTCCAAAAAAAGAAAAAAAACTATACAATAAATATTAGGTCAGGGTTTAGATTATGTATCCAAACCAATTCAATTAAAATTTTTAAAAAATAAAACAGCAATTGACGCAATAAGGACAGCCGTGTTGAGCATCAGCAAAGCAAATAATTAGTTAAATAGGTAAATAAAAATGATTTTAAAATTTTGCCATTTAACTTTTATGTTATAGTGCATATAACATAAACAATATAATATTATTAAAATTATCGTTAACAAAAAATACAATTTTACTATAAAACAAAAACATCATTCAAATAAGTAACCAATAAACTATAAACATCAATACATTAATTGTAAACATCGATACATCCATGAAAAAGTGACTCACCAAGTGAAAAATAAAAGAGTGTTAACAAAATTTACACCAATCAAATTTTACTAACAAAGTATCAGCTATCGAAAAATACCTGACAAAAAAATTAAATTATTTACTAAGGCATCCCAAGTATGTGGCTGTGACTTCCAATTTGTAATTGACTTTTTTACACTTCGACACTATTATTCGAAAAGCGCTACTATTCGATATAATCGCGGAAAGACAAATAAATTGCGTAGTTGTTAATAATAGTGGCACAAGACCTGGATTTATTCAGTGGAATTGGTAGGGCGCGTGGGGAACCTCATCGGATCGTATTGTTGCTTAAACAGCGGGAGGAAGATTGTGAAGCAACAGAAGACCGAACTGACTAATGGCGCCCTTCGCACCTTTTGTAAAGCCCTCCGGCTAAATACAAACTCTCCCCACAATATTCAATAATTTTCACTGTTACCATTATGTTTTCACCTATATTTTCGCGTTCCTATCGAAACAAAAGGTCGATAAATCTTTTCCATAAGGGCGACGCGATTAAATTCAGCGTCAATTAGTTAAAAGTAAGAAAAACTGAGGGTTATTTTACGTGGGGAGGGGCGTAGGAGGGGCGCCGGTAGCGGAATGAAGCTGTCGGCAGCTGCCTCAGGTATCAGTCGGATACAGAAGCGGGTGGGATGAAGCGGAAAGCTCCTGGAAAACAGACGGGGAGGCACAAGAAACCCGGGCGCTATGGTATATAGTTTTAGCTATACAACCCGCGCGCCCTCGCCCTATATACATTAGTTCTCTCGGGCTCAGGAACGTATCGTTCGCACAATTGTTTCTTACCGTCTCTTTTTAAAACACCGAAACCCTCCGAATAAAACGCAGCAAGAGGAAACAAAAGAACGCTGGCTAGGTTACAATATTCGGGACGAATTTCATTAAGTTCTACTGCGGAAAATAAAAACAATTTTTTAAAACTATTAGATCAAACGCTCAATACTAGGAAACTAATTGGAAAAAATTAAGAAATCAGTGTTGTAAACAAATATTACTGTAATGGAAACGGGTAGGTTGAGCTACTTGAAACAATGCGACTTAATGTCCAAAAGTGTGGTTTAGAAAATCATTAATTCTTGATTTTAAAAAACCAATGGATTAAGCTCTTTTGTTTGGAGTCGTTCATTGGTTTAAAAAATATGGGCCATATGATAATCACTGAAAACAAATAGCCAAGAAAAATGACACGAATTCAAACACAGCAGAAATTGAACACATGCGTAACACATTACTCAACAATATTTTTTTGACTCGTTAAGTTATCGTAAAATTATCATAGTACGTTAAATATATCCACAATGACGACATTTTTGAGTTCTTATGGATATTTCATCAAAAAAAACTTAATTCATAAGATTTACCATATTAAATAAAAATTATTAAATTAGCAATTTTCGCAGCTCTAACAGTCGCGCTGATAAGATATAATTACTGATTTTTTTATTTTAATGCACATTTGTATTTCTTAATTGATATTCACTGGGTAACTGTTCTTATTTTCACAAGGAACAACAAAAACTAAGGGGTCAACTACGATAGCTAGCCAAAAAATATAAATGAAACAATACATATCTTATTTTAAGTTTTGAGTTGTCCTAAGATAAAATTAAAAAACCGTGTTATAAATAAAAAAAAGTTATTTGCGTAATGATGTTGACCACATTAATTTTATAATCAATCATTACTTTCGTGCCGTGTCCAAAAAACTTCGACAAGTAATGAACCTTATCGTGTCCAGTTCCATCGAGTTATTTCGTGCAATAGAATTGATAATTTTTTAATGACAAGATGTTTCTTAATTTCAGGACGCATTGATTTGAACTAAATTTTTAAGTTATATAGTTGGATTTATTTTTAAGTTGTTATATAGTGTTTTAGAACACCTTAGATTTGGGCGTTTTAACACTGTTTTAACATTTATTCAAATTTACATTAATATCCTCATAAATTTGAAATATGTTCAAACATATTTTTGTTGCTGCAGTGGAAAGAATTTTTTCGTGATCATATTTCCGCAACAAAAATATGGATTTATAAGAAAATATTCGCAGCTACATAAACTTTAGTACAAATTTTAACTAATAAATAGTTCTGTTAGCGAAATAGTTTTAGCAGTTATTTTACAAGTTTTAAAATTTATCTTTAAATTTAAAACAAATGTTTAAAACCAGGTTAACAAGCAAAAACTATTTTACCTCATTTTGCGATAACTTGCGATCTATAAATCTTTCACATTTTTGGTACGTGGGCGATAGAGCCAAAGGAACTTAATTTTAATTTTGAAAGGCACCTATTTAATTTTGGAATTTGTCCTTTTAGTTTGTTTTTAGCTTGATTTTAAGGTTTTGGTTAGGCTTGCTTAGGATATATACGCGTTAGCTTTGATTGGAGTTTCGAAAGTGGCTCTAAAGTTGCTCGAGTCCAAGGTTCCGTTGCTTCTAACGACCCTAAATAATAATTTTTAAAAAACACTTTTCACATTTGATCATTTATTTTGGGCTTAAAACTAAAATATAAATTATTTAAATTAACAGAGAGAACCTTATTATGAAATCTTACATTGCAAAAAATACATTTAACAGAAGTGGTTTGTTTAGAAAAAAAGAGAAAAATTCCATATTTTCCATATGTCAAAAAATCGTAAAACTTAAAAATAAATATTTGGAGGATAGATACACACTCTCGATATTCGCGAAGAGCGCCAGCATTCCATACGCCAATACCCGAAACAGTGCGCCGGGGGTCCGCTGGGTTTAACGGTTTGCCTCCCGGTATATCCGTGGTGGGACAGCTGCTCTCCCCTCGTATCGTGGGGGCCTGTCTGTCTCTACAGAAGCGGGGCGAGTGTGGTGGGGAAGTCGGGGGCTGGAACGCGGGGAGGAATTTCTGGAAAACACACATACGGCGCACAGAAGCGGGGCGCCCGGCCCCGGTATGTATAAGCATATAAACTATATGCATATAGTTTAGTTATACAGCAGAGCAGTTGGTGCCGGGCCCGGACTACATTAGCCGAGCGCTCACTCCGCGTGTATAGTCGCGGGGGAGCCGCCAACCTCAATAATTACAAGAAGCTTTAAGGAAAAGCGCCCTAATAAACCGTCCTGCCCGCACAATATTCGATAGTTGGATCGTTCTTTTGGCCCGCAGCGTTCAAATATTACGAGATTTAGACCGGCGCGATTTAACGTCTGAAATGCGTAAATAGCATTGTTAGAATGGTTTTATATTTTCTAGAGTATTGCAGGCGCTGAAATATTAATAGAACCATGTTTTCTTTGGTTCTGGATTTCGAAAAAAACAAAACAAAAATAGAATCACAGTAATTACTCTAAAATATTTTTCTTATGTTTTTCTTTTTGTTTTTTATTTTTCTTTTTCTTATTTTTTCTTGTTTTTGGGTATTTTTCCCTAAATCTCTGTTTTAAACCGTCATATATCTTAATGATGAAAATATTTGTATTTACTTTTTTATGGTGAAATACAATACTTTCCTTTTTTATGTTGAAGAGAGTTGGGCAGTTGTTTGATAACAATACTATTACATTGGGATAAGTCATGTTTGGATCCCTTGTCTGATTCTCAGACGAGGAATGTAGACTGCAGCCGTATGTGATCTCAAAAAATAAAGTAAGGAAAATAAATCATCATAAATAAAACACAACAAGAATTCAAATTTTATTATTTACGTAAAATCAAATATTGAAATAATTATACATGCTTTTTAGCCAAAAATTTCTTGAATTCTTCAAATTATATTTAAAATGCTAATTTTTAATAAGTTAATACACAAAAATGTCAAAATAATTAAACAAAAAACCCAAGAATATAAAAATTAAGAAAAATATTACAGAAATGAACTCATTGATAAACAGCTTTATCTCTGACGTCCCATTTATATAAATATTAACTGAGGGAAAATAAGTGATCACTTTATTTTTTTTTACTTTTAATGTTATTTCCGTAGTATTTAAAATAATTACTGATATACATTGATTTACGCAGAAAATATTTTACAACATATAATTAAAATGATCTTTCTGCAATTTTAATCCCGTTTCATTTGCCTTTTTTTACAAAAAAATCAAAATGTAAACAATTTGTTTCAAAAATTAGAACCTAACAATAAACATCACGATTTAGTTTTCCCAATAGCGTTATAGTTGTTTACGCTATTTGTGCATATGAAAAATCGGTTTTACCAGGAAATTGTACATAGGAGATGGTTGATTGAGCTTTATAGAACCCGGAAGAGAGCGGAAAACAGTAAACCCTGGCTCCAAGACTTTGGGTACGGCGCGCATTAGTAGGCTGCTGCGCTTTCAAATCCCTGATCAATACAAAAGGTTTCACATCTGTCTGTAATAATCTATACAGATATATATGCACATTGGAACACATTTTTCTTTCATAAAGTGAATTAATACTTTTTTGGTTTGTTACAGACGAACAGAAAATTTTAAAAATAATATTAATCTGAAAATAGTTTTTTTTTACAAAATGTTATTAAAATTTTCATCTGTTTTGTTATTCATAACTACAAATTTGTTTCTTAATTTACCTTAATAAACATACACATCCTTTAATTATATTTAAAATTCTACTTTTTACATGTTTTTTACCGAATTTCCATAAAATAAACCGTCATACGACAGTTTTTTTTCTCTCCCCCGTTTAGCAAAAGCGCACCGAAATCACATGATCAGTTTAATCGAAACGGGTCGTTGCACCAAAACATACAAAAACTCTATTTGAACAAAAACTTGTTTGTATAATGTTATTTTTTATTTGGAGTAAAGGTTTGCATCTTAGACTTAATTTAGATGTGCATGGTAGGAGACGCTGCATAAGTAAAGCATAGTTTGAATTTTAGGTTAAATTTTTTGCCTGTGACCAATACTGTTAAAAAGTGTTTAGAACATTACTATATCTCACCAAATATAGTACTGATGATTATTAATCAATGTTGCATATATCTCAACTTTTTATTTCAAAAAAATGTTTTATAAATTTCAAAAACTACAAGCAGCTAAAAATTTTATGGCTTGAAATTAATTGATAACGTTAAACTCTAAAACCATTAAAATAAAATAAAGAAGTTTTTTTTAACTTTATATGAATAAATACAAATAATAATTTATACATGAAAAGAATTGCTGTCGCTACAACGGATGAAAGGTATTGTCGATACAGGTATACGTTATGTTACTACGGGAGACGGTAAATTCAATACTGACAGGTACAAAAATGGATAGCAACAATACAAAACAAGGTAAGTATGCTGAGGAAAAACAGTTGAAGTGAAAAAGTTACTGTTTTTATAGCTTATACTTTATAATCAATAGACAAGTGGCTTTCTTGATAAGAAATGTTGCAAGAAAAAATTTAATCATATTATTATTAATTTTAGGGCGAACTTCTAAGAAACTTGATTGTATTTGCAAAAATTATATTCCACAATCTAAAAAGATTACATGGATAGAAATGATTTTTTAGTAATCTTTCATTATTCTACTTTTTATTAAACTACAAAGTGTTTAAGTAAAAGTTAGACTGACTAAAGTTAGTTAGACTACTACAGCCCAGCTTCAAAGTTTGTACAAAACAAATAGGGATAGATCGCTAAGGTAAATCAGTCTAAGCCTTGGGTTTAGTAGTGTTTTCCAGAACGGGTTGCGTGTATGTGATTAATTTTATAATTTTTTGTATTGAGTGAATTTTTCATCAATGAGCTTTAATAGTTTTAAGAGTTTGATCACAAAAAATTGAATAAACAGAAAGAAAACAATATAAAAGCAACTGTTTGTTTATTAGCTTTTGACTGTCACCGGTTTAAAATCAAAAAAATAACTGCAACCATCCTGATGCCGTTCTCGTCATTTTTTTAATTTTACTGATTCCGACTTTTCGTTCTTTTTTTAAGTTTTGTGAATTTGGTGATTGAAACAAAGGGTTCAACGGTGATGTTAATTTGTTTTTTCTTGTGAATAAATCACTTTTATTGGATGATTTTTTTTAAATGGATGGATAGATTCACAATGAATTCATTTTTACCCATGATTTAGATTAGAAAGTTGTAAAGTGTGGGTAACACTTCGTTTAAGTGTCTAAAAGAGAAAAAAAGTAAAAAGTTTAATGATCTAAAACTCAATTTTTGAACTTTCAAAAACGTTTATAATTTATTTTTAAATAGAAAAGTCAAAAATAATTTAAATTCTGAAAACAAGTCCTTTATATTATTCTAACCCGTTCCTGTGATCGGTTTTTTACTGATTACCACGGTGAAACCTTCGTACTATCGCAGTGAAACCTTCGTTTCACGACGGTCGTATCTTTGTCTAACCATTGTGGCATGTAAATTTCACTGCGATACACTCTACGTATTAACTATGTAGGTGGTAGTACGTAATACTTTATGGTGATCAGTGCACAATTAGCGAACAAATATTATTAAAACTGGTACGGTATGAATATGCAAATTTTGTTTTCGGATATAGAGTAATATGTAAGACCTAGGTACGATATAGGTGATACGTAAACTTTGCGCAATGAAGTTTAACACCACAATGGTTAGGCTAAGATACTACTACCGTAAAACGAACGTTTGACCGTGGTGGCACGAAGGTTTCACCATGGTAAGTGGCCAAAAGAGGATCACAAGAACGGGTTAAAAATGATTGTTTATGTATTTATTTCCCTGAAAACTTTGGACAAGATATAAACCCAGTTGTGTTTTAATCAGTTTTTATTCGAAGAAACACAGACTGTACAAACCACGCACTTGCTATTCGGAGTACCTATTAACAAGAATATAACACAAGAACGTCTATTCTGCACTAAATTTCTGAACAAAATTCTAAATGTAACTTTTTTTTCTAGTTGTACGAAAATAATCGCAGTGCAAAAGAGCAACAGTGAGTGCAAAAAAACTCGCGATTTTTACTGGAAAACTAACACTGTATGCTAAAAATCGCTACACGTCAAAAACTAAAGGCAAACCAAACGTAGCTGCAATAGTGTGTTCAGGTTTTCATTAAACAACTTTTCTTTTGTGTCACAAAATAAGAATTACTTATACACTATTATCTGAAGTTGATTTCTTACTTTAATTCTTTTATTTTCTGAATTCTGATTGACTGATATGAGTGACGTCAGATTTTCATGATATGAGTGGTTACTTAATGGGGGCATTTTTCCGTCCAACGAACAACTGTTGCAGCCACGTTGGGTTTACCTTTAGCAGCAAATTGCGGGTTTTTGTTTAAAAAATCTATCCCGCCGTGAAATCTGAATTTTATAAAATAAAAAATTTTTATTCAAATTTCTCAGAAATCGGAGATTAATAACAATATTAAAACAAATTTAGGTATTTTTTAAAGTTTTGAACATTGTTTAAAGCTATTTTTTGCGTAACTAATATTTTTAAACTGTAAATTTTTTTTGTTTAATCAGAAAAATTAAAAAAAATCCAATGCTTTGAATCAATACAAAAAAGCAAAATTTTTCAATTTAATGTCTTATTCTTTGTAGTATTTCTAGTTTCAAAAATATTACAATAAAAAGTATTTAATCGAAGATGAACGTTTTTTCGTGGTGGGACCGGTGACTCAATTTTTGTTATGCTAGGTAGGTCCATAATACGAACGTAATTTTTGTTTTCTTAACAATAAGGTTTTAC
The DNA here is from genome assembly GCA_030248175.1 of Microlaimidae sp. YZB2_3. Lineage (NCBI taxonomy): Eukaryota > Metazoa > Nematoda > Chromadorea > Desmodorida > Microlaimidae > Microlaimidae sp. YZB2_3. Next base: position 3,220 of record JASAMX010022973.1, on the reverse strand, counting down.
AGATCACTAAGAAATTTTTAAAGAACATAAAATTTGAAATTCCGGTTTTAAATAACTCGCACCTATTTTTTAGATTTCGTCATTATTTTGAACGTTTGACCTAACCACAATGTAAACACATCTTAAAAACAGATTTAAATCACCCAAAATTAAATTTTTACCTATTTTTTCCTCGACCCTTTTGGACAAAATACAAAAAGCTTATCGATTTAAAAAAGTATAAAATCAAAATTAATACCAAGACACCTATTCTAATTAGGCAATGTAAAAGTTATGCAATTTACATTCATTATGAAAATATATATTAAAACACCATTAGTAATTTATTAAAAGCAATCAAAAAAGTTTAGTTTTTTTGATAAAATAAACAATAAAGTTTTTTGATAAACAAAAATAAGAAATTAACTTCACAAAAAGTAATCTTCCAGCCCTAAAAGCGATCTATATATAAATAGACGTAATGTCTCTCTCTCTCTCTGTGTGTGTGTGTGTGTGTGTGTGTGTGTGTGTGTGTGTGTGTGCGTGTGTGTGTGTTTGTGTGTGTGTGTTTGTGTGTGTGTGTGTGTGTGTGTGTGTGTGTGTGTGTGTGTGTGTGTGTGTGTGTGTGTGTGTGTGTGTGTGTGTGTGTGTGTGTGTGTTTGTGTGTGTGTGTGTGTGTGTGTGTGTGTGTGTGTGTGTGTGTGTGTGTGTGTGTGTGTGTGTGTGTGTGTGTGTGTGTGTGTGTGTGTGTGTGTGTGTGCGTGCGTGTGTCTGTGTGTGTTCCCTAACTCCTTCCTAACCACCCAACGGATTAGGCTGAATAAGGTATCAAAGCTTATATGGAAAGCTCATACCCGGGGGTGTTGTAAGGGGGTCGAAATTTCGAAAAATTTTACATGGACAACTTTATACTGGACAACACATTTTCACCAAAGGATTTTGGATTTTGGATTCACTTTTTGGATTTTGGAACTTAAAAAATTTTTTTTCTTTGATTTGGCTCAAACTTATTCATTAGAGAAATTAGTCAATGTAAAGCCAGAATATCATGTTTTTTTGAAAAAATAAACATGGAAATCTTTATACTGGACAACATTTTTCACTAAAGAAGGAAATGATCTTTCTCCCCAACCACATTCATTAGAGAAATTAGTCAATGTAAAGCCAGAATATCATGTTTTTTTGAAAAAAATAAACATTGAAATCTTTATAGTGGACAACATTTTTCACTAAAGAAGGAAATGATCTTTCTCCCCAACCACAAAAAGGATTGGGCTTTGATGAGATATCATTGCAAAGCTTACAGACAAGGGAATGTCATTAAGAGGTTGAAATTTTAAAAAAATCGCATGGACATCTTTAGGTTAGACAACGGATTTTCACAAAAAGTGGGCCCTATGGACTTTAAAAGTTATATTTTTTTTAGTCTTTGAATTGGCTCAAACTTATTGGTTAGAGTAATTAGTCAATGGAAAACCAGAACATTATGTTTTTTTGCAAAGATGAACATGGACATCTTAATACAGGACAACATATTAACACTAAAGAGGGAAGGGAACGTACTCTCCAATCGCAGAACGGATTAGGTTAAATGAGATATCATTGCAAAGCTTACAAATCAGGGAAAGTTATACAGAGATTCACGATAGTCAAAACCCTCCAATTTACACAAAAATTGTTCAATGTTAACATTCTTTACAGAGTTATAACGTTATAGAATCACTTTTAGCCAATTAGTGCTTATGAAACAAAAGGAGATCTTTCATTTATTGGAGATTAAGTGGCTAAAATTGATTTTCCCAAGCACTAATTGGCTAAAAGTGATTCTATTAGCTCTCTCACAACCATTCCCACAGAGCAAAACATATAAGACGTGATCACGAATACTATATGACATTTTAGGGTCCTTAAAATCCTGACGTGTTGATTTCTAAAAAAATCGGATGGACATATTTAGACTGGACAACTCTTTTCACAAAAAGGGGCTCTATGAACTTTTCAAAGTTGAGAAATTTTTGTTTTTTGTTTTAGGCAAGAAACCAGTTCTAAAGATGTACATGGACATCTTAATACTGGACAAATATAATAAAGAGAAAGGACTAGTCTCAGACGGTTTGCTATGAGATTATTGCAGATCCGTTGAATTTATACATGAGTGTTGAATAAAAAAATAACATGGACATCTATATCTTTATGCTGGACAAGAAATTTTCACAAAAAGAGGGACTCTTTTTCTCCAACCACAAAAAAGATGGGGCTAAATGAGATATCATTAAAAAGCTTCTAGTTCGGGGAGTACCTTCATGAGAAGGTTGAAATAAATAAAATTAACATGGACATCTTTATGCTGGACAACACATTATCACCAAAAAAGAGATCGGACCTTCTCCCCAACCACAAAACAAATTGGACTAAATAAAGTATTATTACGAACCTTTTAGTCTAGGGAATATCATAAAAGGGTCGAATTTAAAAAAAAAATTAGCAAATGAATCCGAAAAATACAGGAAATTATTATTCAGCCGTATGGCTGACACGGGCTACTTGTATATTAAATTGTCATTTTTTAATTAGCACAAGACATAGCTGGCACAAAAATTTTGTGTGATAAATACAAAAACAACTTGTAGGCAAATTTTATGAATCAAAATCATAACTCCGGCTATCATAGTATAGTTTTCTTAAACAGGTTAGAGCCATTTAACAATAAAGTCGAAGCCACAGTAGCAAAGTGAAAGTTAAAGCCATGTTGGTGAATGCTGCGTATATTTACTTATGATGTGTTATTAATCCATCCTTTCTTAACAAAACGCTGCCGAAAAAAACTAATGAATACTATGCTAATCTTAGCCGTGAGTCTCGAAACGAAAATTCTAAAAAGATTTAAAGCTAAACAGGCATTTTTGAATCACGTACTTATAATTAAGGTTAAAAAAACGCAAAAATTTTTTATTAGCAAATTCTGCAAAAAGCAAAGCAAATTTTTTTGCGCTGTTAGCTCCTAAGAGCAAAAGTGCCATTGTTTTAAAAATTGTTTTGAAGTAATAATAAATAAACAATAATAAAAGTATTATTAAATTTACTCTTTTTTACCATAATTTATATTTATTATAAATTCCAGTGGGTAGTATTTAATAATATTACTAATAATAATATATCATAAATGAATAGAATAATATACATTTTATGTTAAATTTAATATATTATTTATAAATGTGCAAGCTATTTATATCTTTTAAAT
>JASAMX010022968.1:0-11458 GCA_030248175.1 Microlaimidae sp. YZB2_3 | reverse complement strand
CCTTCCGGATCTTTTAGGGAGGGTGCAGAGCCTGTGCATGGTTTGAAAATGCCTCCCCCGCTTTATTGGAGGATTTGCCCCTCTGTTGTATTGCCCCCCTGCGGAAAAATATTTTCCCCCCATTTTGGAATTGTCCCCTCCATTATAACCCGGGGGGGGCAGTGCACAGGTCTGGGGGGTCTCAGAATTTTTCTGCCATGACGAATACCCAATTTTTAGGATTTATATGTTTTAGGATACTGAAACCTTTAATTCAGAGAAAATGTCCGGGCTACCTACCCTTTTATTTTAAAGGGAGGGAGGCTGTTGGTAGTTTCAAAATTTTGGGGAAAAAGGTATAAACCACCCCCAACCCTAACCCCTGTCCACCTACAATGTTTAAATATACGCTTTGCGCCAAGTATTGAAATTAATTTACACGTTATATAGTTAAATTTTAGATAAACCCTTTTCTTTCTTGTAAAACTTTGTTCAGGTTTCGACCACAATCCCTGGCTTTGCTCATGCTCAACCCACCCAGAGGCAACCATTTAATCTGCTTGGCGATCTTAACCTGAAAGATTAACTATGGAACAAATGCTGGCAATCAAATTTCTGGCACCCAGAAATTAATGTTTGTCCAATGATTAGTTTTTCACTTTTAAAAAATGATGTTAAAATTCTTATTATTTGTAGATTTCTTAACTAAGAAGAAAGTATAAAAATGACTTCAGCACTTGAAAACTTTATGAATAAGCCTATATCTGTAATTACTGGGGATGGAAGAAATATAGTGGTAATTATAATAATATATAAATAATTAATTCAGGTTGTCGTGGGCCGTCAGGCATGTTAACCCCCCAAATTCTGAGAAGGGGGTTTAACCCCCCACTCAGAAGTGGGGACAAGAAAAAGTAAACCCCCCAATTTTGGAAAAATGAAGAAAAAATGTCTTTAAAATGACTTTTAACTGCCTCCAAACTTAAGTTTTGAGGTCAAAATGAATGTTTTAAGCAATAAAAAGCTGAAAAATGCTATAAAAAGGGCTTTTTGATCTAAAATTAGCGTTTTTACCTATTTTTCCTTCAAAATCGAAAAACGATATGGGTAAAATACACTCCAGAAAAAAACGATATGGGTATTTTGCGTTTCTCGGATATTAACCCTCCTAATTTGGGGTTTAACCCCCCCACTCCGGACCAACTTGCCCATGTATGCCGCCGGGTATTATCTTCAGATGAGTAAGTAAGTAAGTGAGTAAGTAACTTCCTAACGCTTTCTTTGATTTTGAATAACTCGGCCGAATCACCTCTATATAAGTTGAAATTTGGAACATAAATACAACTGACAACGGAAAATCGATTGATAATCACAAATTTGTGATTTGACAATTTGTGCAGTCGATCATGACGTATGCAAATTTTATTTAAAACAATTATAACTTGCCCAAATAAATAAAATCTATATGACTTGAAATTCAGAACATAGATACAACTGACATCTAAGAATTGATTGATAATCACGATTTTGTGATCTGACAAAGTGTGCGGTCGATCATGACGTATATGCAAATTATATTTAAAACCATTATAACTCGGCCGAATAAAACTTATATGACTTGAAATTCGGAACATAGATACAACTGACAATAGAAAATTGATTAATAAACGCGATTTTTTGATCTGACAAATTAAGCGGTTGATCATGATGTATATACAAATTTTATTTTAAACAATTATAACTCGGCCAAATTAACTCTATAAAAGTTGACATTTGGGACATAATATGCAACTCACAATGGAGAATCGATTGATAATCCCGATTTTGTAATCTGACAAATTGTGCGGTCGATCATGACCTGTGCAAATTTTATTTAAAACAATTATAGCTCAGCCAAATAAAATTTATGTGACTTGAAATCATAGATGAACAAGGGGAGTAGGGTGGGGTTCACCCCCCCCCCCTTAGCCTCAAAATTTCAGGAGCCCCTAGAAAAAAATCCAGGGGGCCCCCCTCCCAAATTTTCGAATTTTTTACCCCTGACCCCCTGTAGATTTTGAAATCTGACCCTCCCCTCAGGAGAAAATTTTAAGTACTTTTTTTATACTAAATTTTCTTCCAAGAACGTGAATTTTCATCACAAATTCATGTTTTTACACCGTTTATATACCTAAATATCGCTTTTTATTCAATAAAATGTAGTCTTATCTTATAAAAAAAACTATTGTTAAACATTTAATGGTTTAAAAGTATTTTTGTTTTGGAAATTGAACTCCACCCATAGGTGGGCAGCCTCTTGGATTTGGGGGGGGGGGTCAAATTTTAGGGGGGGGGGGGGGTGCCTGGCAAGACTCAAATTTTGAGAGGGGTGTACCCAATATTTCCGCGCTGCCTTAAAATGGGCTTAAAACGCGTAAAAAACGTAATACAACCTTATAAATGCTTTAAAAACCTGTGTATAGTTAATATAAGACCTTATTTAAACTTATAATTTTTATTTTTTTATTCTTTTATTTATAATGTGTTTATATATTCTTATTATTAGTTTATAAATCATAGTTTTTTTTAAAAAAGTAATTATATTGACTTGATTATAAAGTCAAGTATCACAAACTTTTTAATCCATAATCTTATATTTAATTAAAGATTATATACATACTATACATGGGCGTAGCCAGGGAGGTCTCAGTGGCGTGCCCAGGATTTCATTTGGGGGCCGGTCTTGCGGGGTAAATACTAACCCTAAAGGCCTGGGCACGCCACTGGGGGGTTTAAAATTTAAAGGTTAGAAGAAGTAATTTTATTTCTTTTAAAACATTTTCTGGTACTTTGCATTGCTCAGCTGTAATTCAATGTACTCATTTTTCAGTTATAATGTTTTGGAAATTGGAAATTTTAAGGTATCAAACTGTGTATTAAAAAATGTTTCTTTGTTTTATAGACTTATTTTTATTAAATAATAGGAAAAAAAGAAGTATATGACATAAACAAGGTAATAAACACTGCGCGAAGCGCGGAAAATTTTTTTAGTCCTTATATAACGCTTAAAAATTTTTCTCCAGGAGGCGAATTTGGTGGGGGGTGTCCCCGGATACCCCAAATTTAGGGGGGGGGTGTCAGCAAAATTCAAAATTTTGGGGGGTATAACCCCCCCCTGCCCACCTATGCCCTGAAGCACAGCCAGTAACACTGGTCTTAAGTTTGCTGGTCTTTTAAATAAATAAATAAATAAAATAAATTTATTTTGTCATGTAAATACATAGACAGGAAAGACACAAAAGCTTGTAAACGTTACAGCACTGAAATTTGCATCTACCTATATAAACATTGAACATAAAAGAAAACTACTAAAAAAAAAACAGAAACCACAGCAATAAACCACCAAAAAATGAACATATATATAACTGACAGCCATAGGTGAGCACGGTCGGGGAAGCTAGGGGGGTGGTTACCCAGGGTAAATCAAATTTTGAATTCCAGGAGGGGGGTCCCAGGGGAGTCCGGACCCCCCTAGCTTTTTAGGGGGTCAACGCGGGGTGCGAAATTTTGAAATCTAGAGGGGGGTCAGGTGGGGTCCGGTGTCTAAAGCAAAACAGTTTTAAACCATTTAAGCCATAATAACTTTAATAATTGTTCTTTTTATAGGATAATATTACTTTTTATTGAATAAAAAGCCATATTCATGTATAAAAAGGGTGTAAAAGCATGAATATGTGATGAAAATTCACGTTTTTGAGAGAAAATTTAGTATAAAAAAGGTACCAAAAATTTTCCTGAGGGGGGAGGGGGGGGGGTAAGATTTCAAAATCTAGAGGGGGGTCAGGGGTAAAAAATTCGGAAATTTGGGGATAGGGCCCCCCCCTAAATTTTCGTCTAGGGGGGGTCCCAAAATTTCGACGCTAGGCGGGTAGCCACCATGCTGCCCCCCCCCCCCTTTCTCACCTATGCTGACAGCGGAGAATGGATTGATAATCACGATTTTGTGATTTGACAAATTGTGTAGTCAATTATGGCATGTATGCAAATTCAAAATAAATCTTAACGGTCACCGGTAACGAGACAAGACATGAACTTGAACTAGTTTTAAATTTTGACTGTTCCCTTCAGTTTTGCCTGACTCACCTAAATTTATTTTATACAACCTGACACAAACATCAATTTAATTTAGCGTAGCGACAATCACTTTTTACATAATTAAGCATGTTTGGGTTGATATTTGTTTTCATTTACACTTGAGGCATTCATGCCTTAGATAACTTGTCATATTGGCGGCAGTTGTATCCCCATCCCTATGCGGCAGGACCTTCTGCAAAGCTATCGGGCGTTGCTCTCATAGGTGTTTTTGGTCGGGTCCGCTAGGGGGGGTCCACCCACGGGTGGAAGGTCAAAATTTTTTAGGGGGGGTCCAGGGGGGTCCGGACCCCCTGGCTTTTAAGGGGGGGTCCACCCCGGGTGCGAGATTTCAAATTTAGGGGGGGGGGGGTCAAGGGGGTCCAATTTTTTAGCAAAATTTTTTTAACTCAATAATTTAAGTGTTTTTAGGTCTAATATTGAATTTTATGTATTAAAATAGCCTATTTAGGCCTAAAAAGTGTATTTAAACACTGTTTTTACCTAAAAACCCGTGTTTTTGACAGTAAATAAAAAATAATACTTCCAAAGTAGTCGGGAGGGGGGAGGGGGGGTCAGCCTCAGGGGGGGGGTCAGGCCGGACCGCTCTCGAGCTTCGGGGGAACGGTTGGGGTGGACCTTTTTTTGAACTTTTTTTGGAAAAAAATCGCGATGATGGCGTCATAATTTTAGGGTACTTTTTCATTTTTTGGCGGAGGAGGTGGGGGCTATAAAACGGGGGGGGGCAAATCCTCCAATAAAGCGGGGGGGGAGAATTCCAGACCGTGCACAGGTCTGAATTAGGGCACCATTTTTGACACTATGACGCCATCATTCCATTTTTTTTATCATTGCCAATCATTTTAGCCTATTTCAATGCTTTTTTAGCCATTTTATACCTATTTTTACTTAAATTTTGCCTTTTTTGTCCTTTTTTCCCTTCTTTTTTTTCTCCTTTTTTCTCTTTCTCCCCTGCTTGTTCACCAACCCTGTGTCAAAAAAGCTACCCCCCGTTTCAGAATTGCCCCATCCATCCCCCAATAAAACCCCTGGGGGTGGGGGCAGTGCACGCACAGGCCTGCACTACCAACAATTGTACTCTACATTTCCATTAGGATTGGATTTGGATAGCAACCATAGGTGTTTTTTGGGGGGGGGGACAGAGGGGTGCACCCCCCCCCCTAGAGCCAAAATTTTGGACCCCCCCTAGAAAAAATCCAGCGGCCCTTCCACCCCCCTCCCCCAAAGCTCGAGAGCGGTCCTGCCTAAACTCCCCCCTAGCGAGGCTGACCCCCCTCCTCCCCTTTCCCGACCACTTTGGAAGTATTATTTTTTATTTACTGTCAAAAACACGGGTTTTTAGGTAAAAACAGTGTTTAAATACACTTTTTAGGCCTAAATAGGCTATTTTAATACATAAAATTCAATATTAGACCTAAAAACACTTAAATTATTGAGTTAAAAAAATTTTGCTAAAAAATTGGACCCCCTTGACCCCCCCCCCTAAATTTGAAATCTCGCACCCGGGGTCGACCCCCCCTAAAAAGCCAGGGGGGTCCGGACCCCCTGGACCCCCCCTAAAAAATTTTGACCTTCCAGCCGGGGGTGGACCTCCCTACCGGACCCTACCAAAAACACCTATGAGAGCAACGCCCGATAGCTTTGCAGAAGGTCCTGCCGTATAGGGACGGGGATACAACTGCCACCAATATGACAAGTTATCTAAAAATTATAACATGGATGAATGACTCAAGTGTAAATGAAAACAAATATCAACCCAAACATGCTTAATTATGTAAAAAGTGGTTGTCGCTACGCTAAATTAAATTGATGTTTGTGTCAGGTTGTACAAAATAAATTTAGGTGTGTCAGGCAAAACTGAAGGGAACAGTCAAAATTTAAAACTAGTTCAAGTTCAAGTCTAGTCTTGTTACCGGTGGCCGTTAAGATTATTTTTGATTTTGCATACATGCCATAATTGACTACACAATTTGTCAAATCACAAAATCGTGATTATCAATCCATTCTCCGCTGCCCGCATCGGTGAGAACGGGGGGGGGGCAGCATGGTGGCTACCCCCCTAGCGTCGAAATTTTGGGACCCCCCCCCCTAGACGAAAATTTAGGGGGGGGGGGGCCCTACCCCCTAATTTGCGAATTTTTTACCCCTGACCCCCCTCTAGATTTTGAAATCTTACCGCCCCCACCCCCCTCAGGAAAATTTTTGGTACCTTTTTTATACTAAATTTTCTCTCAAAAACGTGAATTTTCATCACATATTCATGCTTTTACACCCTTTTTATACATGAATATGGCTTTTTATTCAATAAAAAGTAATATTATCCTATAAAAAGAACAATTATTAAAGTTATTATGGCTTAAATGGTTTAAAACTGTTTTGCTTTAGACACCGGACCCCACCTGACCCCCCTCTAGATTTCAAAATTTCGCACCCCGCGTTGACCCCCCTAAAAAGCTAGGGGGGTCCGGACTCCCCTGGGACCCCCCTCCTGGAATTCAAAATTTGATTTACCCTGGGTAACCACCCCCCTAGCTTCCCCGACCGTGCTCACCTATGGCTGTCAGTTATATATATGTTCATTTTTTGGTGGTTTATTGCTGTGGTTTCTGTTTTTTTTTAGTAGTTTTCTTTTATGTTCAATGTTTATATAGGTAGATGCAAATTTCAGTGCTGTAACGTTTACAAGCTTTTGTGTCTTTCCTGTCTATGTATTTACATGACAAAATAAATTTATTTATATTTATTTATTTATTTAAAAGACCAGCAAACTTAAGACCAGTGTTACTGGCTGTGCTTCAGGGCATAGGTGGGCAGGGGGTTATACCCCCCAAAATTTTGAATTTTGCTGACACCCCCCCTAAATTTGGGGTATCCGGGGACACCCCCCCACCAAATTCGCCTCCTGGAGAAAAATTTTTAAGCGTTATATAAGGACTAAAAAAATTTTCCGCGCTTCGCGCAGTGTTTATTACCTTGTTTATGTCATATACTTCATTTTTTCCTATTATTTAATAAAAATAAGTCTATAAAACAAAGAAACATTTTTTAATACACAGTTTGATACCTTAAAATTTCCAATTTCCAAAACATTATAACTGAAAAATGAGTACATTGAATTACAGCTGAGCAATGCAAAGTACCAGAAAATGTTTTTAAAATTACTTCTTCTAACCTTTAAATTTTAAACCCCCCAGTGGCGTGCCCAGGCCTTTAGGGTTAGTATTTACCCCGCAAGACCGCCCCCAAATGAAATCCTGGGCACGCCACTGAGACCCCCCCTGGCACGCCCATGTATAGTATGTATATAATCTTTAATTACATATAAGATTATGGATTAAAAAGTTTGTGATACTTGACTTTATAATCAAGACAATATAATTACTTTTTTAAAAAAAACTATGATTTATAAACTAATTATAAGAATATATAAACACATTATTATTAAAAGAATTAAAAAATAAAATTTATAAGTTGCAATAAGGTCTTATTTTAACTTTACACAGTTTTAAAGCATTTATAAGCTTGTTTTACGTTTTTTACGCGTTTTAAGCCCATTTTAAGGCAGCGCGGAAATATTGGGTACACCCCTCTCAAAATTTGAGTCTTGCCAGGCACCCCCCCTAAAATTTGACCCCCCCCCCCAAATCCAAGAGGCTGCCCACCTATGGGTGGGGTCCAATTTCCAAAACAAAAATACTTTTAAACTATTATATGTTTAACAATAGTTTTTTATAAGATAAGACTACATTTTATTGAATAAAAAGCGATATTTAGGTATATAAGGGTGTAAAAACATGAATTTGTGTTAAAAATTCACGTTTTTGGAAGAAAATTTAGTATAAAAAAAGTACTTAAAATTTTCTCCTGAGGGGAGGGTCAGATTTCAAAATCTACAGGGGGTCAGGGGTAAAAAATTCGAAAATTTGGGGAGAGGGGGCCCCCTGGATTTTTTTCTAGGGGCTCTCAAAATTTCGAGGCGAGGGGGGGGCGTGAACCATACACGGGCTCGGGGGGGTTGGGGGCGGGTTAACCCCCGCCAAATTCTAAGAAGATGGGTTTAACCCCCCCCCCCCCCTCCACTCAGAAGTGGGAGGGAGAAAAAGTTAAACCCCCCTCCCCCCAGTTTCGGAAAAATGAAGAAAAAAATGTTTTTAAAATGACTTCTAACTGCCTCCAAACTTAAATTTTGAGGTCAAAATGAATGTTTTAAGCAATAATAAGCTCAAAAATGCAATAAAAAGGGCTTTTTGACCTAAAATTAGTGTTTTTACCTATTTTTCCTTCAAAATCAAAAAACGATATGGGTAAAATGCACTCCAAAAAGAAACGATATGAGTATTTTGCGTTTCTCGGATTTTAACCCCCCCCCCCTCTAATTTCGGGTTTAACCCCCCACTCCGGACCAACTTGCCCATGTATGGGGTGAACCCCACCCTACTCCCCTTGTTCATGTATGATTTCAAGTCATATAAATTTTATTTGGCTGAGCTATAATTGTTTTAAATAAAATTTGCATAGGTCATGATCAACCGCACAATTCGTCAGATTACAAAATCGGGATTATTAATCGATTCTCCATTGTGAGTTGCATATTATGTTCCAAATGTCAACTTTTATAGAGTTAATTCGGCCGAGTTGTAATTATTTAAAATAAAATTTGTATATACTTCATGATTGACCACTTAATTTGTCAGATCACAAAATCGTGTTTATTAATCAATTTTCCATTGTCAGTTGTATATATGTTCCGAATTTTAAGTCATATGTTTTTGGTCGGGTCCGCTAGGGGGGTCCACCCCCGGGTATAAGGCAAACATTTTTTAGGGGGGGTCCAGGGGGGTCCGGACCCCCTGGCTTTTTAGGGGGTCAACCCCGGGTGCGAGATTTCAAATTTAGAGGGGGTCAGGGGGGCCCAATTTTTTAGCAAAATTTTTTTAACTCAATAGTTTAAGTGTTTTTAGGTCTAATATTGAATTTTATGTATTAAAACAGCCTATTTAGGCCTAAAAAGTGAATTTAACAACTGTTTTTAACTAAAAAACCCTGTTTTTGACAGTAAATAAAAAAATATACTTCCAAATCGGTCGGGAGGGGGGAGGGGGGTCAGCCTCGCTCGGGGGGGTCAGGGCGGACCGCTCTCGAGCTTTGGGGGGGGGGGGGGGGGGGGGGGGCCCCTGAATTTTTTCTATGTGGGGTCCAAAATTTTGGCTCTAGGGGGGGGGGGGTTGCACCGTTGCACCCCTCTGTCCCCCCACAAAATCACCTATGTACGTCATGATCGACCGCACAATTTGTCAGATCACAAAATCGTGATTATTAATCAATTCTTAGATGTCAGTTCAGTTGTATCTATGTTCTAAATTTCAAGTCATATAGATTTTATTTATTTGGGCAAGTTATAATTGTTTTAAATAAAATTTGCATACGTCATGATCGACCGCACAAATTGTCAAATCACAAATTTGTGATTCTCAATCGATTCTCCGTTGTCAGTTGTATTTATGTTCCAAATTTAAACTTATATAGAGGTGATTCGGCCGAGTTATTCAAAATCAAAGAAAGCGTTAGGAAGTTACTTACTCACTTACTTACTGATCTGAAGATAATACCCGGCGGCATACATGGGCAAGTTGGTCCGAAGTGGGGGGGGGGGTTAAACCCCAAATTAGGGGGGTTAATATCCGAGAAACGCAAACGCAGAAAAAAATTTTTTCTTCATTTTTCCAAAATTGGGGAGGAGGGTTACCTTTTCTCCCCCCACTTCTGAGTGGGGGGGGTTAAACCCCCCTTCTCAGAATTTGGGGGGTTTACCCCCCCAACCCCCCCCCCCCCGGTGCCCATGTATGCTCGACGGCCCACAGCCGCCGGAATTAATTATTTATATATTATTATAATTACCACTATATTTCTTCCATCCCCAGTAATTACAGATATATGCTTATTCATAAAGTTTTCAAGTGCTGAAGTCATTTTTATACTTTCTTCTTAGCAAAGAACTCTACAAATAATAAGAATTTTAACATCATTTTTTAATAGTGAAAAACTAATCATTGGACAAACATTAATTTCTGGGTGCCAGAAGTTTGATTGTTAGCATTTGTTGGCCAGTTAATCTTTCAGGTTAAGATCGCCAAACAGATTAATTGGTTGCCTCTGGGTGGGCTGAGCAAAGCCAGGGATTGTGGTCGAAACCTAAACAAAATTTTACAAGAAAGAGGGAGTTTATCTAAAATTTAACTTTATATAACGTGTAAATTAATTTCAATACTTGGCGCAGAGCGTATATTTAAGCATAGTAGGTGGACAGGGGTTAGGGTTGGGGGTGGTTTATACCCTTTTCCCCAAAATTTTGAAACTACCAACAGCCTTCATCCCTTTAAAATAAAAGGGTAGGTAGCCTGGACATTTTTTCTGAATTACAGGTACTAAAAATCCTAAAAATTGGGTATTTGTCATGGCAGAAAAATTCTGAGACACCCTCAGACCTGTGCACTGCCCCCCGAGTTATATATAATGGGGGGACAATTCCAAAAAGGGGGGGAAGAAAAAAAAAGAAAGAAAAAAAGAAAAAAGGGGACAAAAAAGCGAAAATAAGGTAAAAATAGGTCTAAAATAGCTTAAATATCATTGATATAGGCTAAAAACTGCAAAAATTTCGCAATGATGGCGTCATAATAGGTAAAAAATGGTGTCATAATTTTTGGATACTTTTTCATTTTTCCGCAGGGGGGCAATACAACAGGGGGGCAAATCCTCCAATAAAGCGGGGGGGGCATTTTCAAACCGTGCACAGGTCTGCACCCCTCCCTAAAAGATCCGGAAGGCTTTCGACCTGTGTATTTAAATGAAATACCAAATATTTAATGTTTTCAATAAAATAAATCCGAAAAAAAACACAATTTTATTATTATTTTTATGGAAACAAAATTTTAATTTTTGGTTTTTCAAAAAAAAAAAAATTACAAAAAAATTACATTAGCAAAAGCTTGCTCCTAGATCAAAGCGCGAAATGAAATATATATATATATATTTCTTTCCAGAGCTGTGCATGAATCAAAAATCCCCCTCCGCTTTATTAGCCAGACCTGTGCACTGCTCCCAGGGATTTTATTGGGGGGGCAATTCCAAAACGGGGGGCAAGCAGGGATGAAAAAAAGGAGAAAAAAAGAAGGGAAAAGGAAAAAAGGACAAAAAAAGCGAAAATAAGGTAAAAAATAGGTCAAAAATGGCTTAAAATGCATTGGAATAGGCTAGAAACTGCTGAAAATTCGCGATGGCGGTGTCATTATAGGTCAAAAATTGCGCCATATTTTTGGGGTACTTTTTTATTTTTTGGTGGGTGGGGGGG
>JASAMX010022966.1:0-43860 GCA_030248175.1 Microlaimidae sp. YZB2_3 | reverse complement strand
CATCGTACAGTCACTACTTAATATATCACATTTTGACTATACATATCAGGTTGTTTGTTGTTTTTTCTCCACGCTTTTCCAACAACCAAAAGAACCAACCATCAATTGTTCACACTTCTTTCTGAATTATAAAAAATAACGTGAGGGGTAATATGTATTTTTTTAATTTTAACTCTTAAAAAACTTTTTGAATTAAAATTATTTGCTCATAAAAGCTGCGTTTGGTTTTCAATTTTTAGAATTTTCAAATTTATTTTAAATCCAATAGCGTTATGCTTGGATCACGCTTTTTGTAAGGAGATTTCCTGATAATTTTAAAGGCGAAAAAACTTATTAAGTTAACATTATAGTTATTATTATATACTAGTCTCTGAAAAATGCTCTAAGAATCAAGCAGGAAGAAGGGGCGACTGTTTTCTCGGGCGTAAATTTAGACAGAAAAAATGTGGACTAGTCTCAAGTGGACATTATGTGGACTATCGAGGATTTGAAGTAATTGAGCAGCTGCTCACTAAATAAAAATTTCTACCATATGATAAGGATTTGTTTATACATTGATCGCATACACACAGCAGTTTTTTATTTAAGTTTTTAGTTTTGATGAAATGTCAATGAAAAATTATGTGCGTAGGGCAATCTTTGACAAGCGCAAAGTGTAGTTTTCGAATTTGAAGGTTATATTTTTTATGTGCTAAGAAACGGTTGTTTGTGTGAGTGAAAAAGTGGCAATTTCGCGCTTGTCAAAAGATTGCTGTGAGTATAATTTTTTCAATTGACATTTCATAGGAGGGCTTTAGAAAATGGGGATTTGCGGCATATGATTAGGATAAATATATAAACAAATACATTATCGTATTGATAAAAATTTGAGGAGTGAGCAGCTGCCCAAATCAAATGCCGAATTTTTGTCGTTCATATAATGCCAGTCTCAGGACTAGTAATACAAAATTAAAAAACTTCATTAATAGGGATTTCGCTGAAAATTTTTGAGGCATGCACATTTGGTGTATCTAACTTAAGATTTTATCACGTAATATTAACTGTGATTTTGTTAAATAGGAAAAAACTGTTTTAAAACGCTTTTTTTTTCAACGAAGCATATCTCGGTTTGGAATGGTCCACTAAAAATGTTAAGGATACTGAACTGATTAAAAAAAATACCCATTTTTCTAATATAAAATTTGCTTCTATCCGTAACGTATGGCATGAGTTATAAACAAAAACCCAGTAGATATCCTAACTGTATCGTTCCACCTTAAGGTCAAAAATGCGCGGTTTTAGCAATAAAAAAAATTAAAATGCAATAAAACAGGTTTGAATTTTTACTTATTTTTTTCCTTTCCATTATAGCTAATGCACACGACAAAAAGCAGTGATGATGAATGCGTCGTTACTCTGACACAAAGAGTCACAATGACTATAAAATCAACGTGACTCTGACTCATTTTGTTTATATTAGTTGGGTATTAAGATATAAAAAAAGTCACAGTTACGAGTATTTTACGACGCATCTGGCTCATTGTGTCAGAGTAACGACGAATGGATGAATGATGAAAGGAAAAATGATGAATGCATTTCTCAATTTTAACCCCTACCTTCCTTTAAATCGGGGTTTAATTAACTCTCCTATGTCACTCCGGGTCAACTTAACCATGATTGTGTTGGTGAGTGGTAATAAATTTTGTTTTTTTTTTAATTACTTTTTAGTGTAAAAACAATGACGAGAATGGAATGGAATGGGTATACTTCTAGAACCGATTAACTTATTATATAAAAATAAGTAAGACCTTTGCCGACCTAACAAGTTTTACAAATTTGTTGTGTTTTGAAGTGACTTACCTCCTCTGCCGGTACCTCTGGAACGACCATCGCGCTCTGATCTTTCACGGTCTTGCTGCTGGACTTTTTTCATTTCTTCTTTGCTTAAGGCCTTTTTTACATCGCAGCGTTTATTATTGATTTGATGGGATTTTTGAACTATAAGCATTTTTTTGCACAGAATTTGGACAAGAAGTTTGTTATGCTTTATTTAACATGTACTTAACATACAAAACAAGGATATTTGTAGGAATAAAAAAAGACTAGTTTTAAATTTAAAAAATGAAACCGGTCCAGTTCCGCTATCAGGACAGAATCATAGATGAACAAGGGGGGTAGGGTAGGGTCCATCCTCCCCCTAGCCTCGAAAATTTGCCCACCCCCCTAGAAAAAATCCAGTGGGCCCTCCCTCTCCCAAATTTTCAAATTTTTTACCCCTGACCCCCCTCTGGATTTTGAAATCTGACCTCTCCCCTCCCCTTTCGAGAAAATTTTAAGTACTTTTTTATACTAAATTTTTTTTCGAAAACGTGAATTTTAACACAAATTCATGTTTTTACACCTTTTTTATACCTGAATATCGCTTTTTATTCAATAAAATGTAGTATTATCTTATAAAAAACTATTATTAAACCTTTAATAGTTTAAAAGTATTTTGCTTCGGAAATTGGACCCCACCTGACCCCCCTCTAGGTTTCAAAATCTTCCACCACGGGTTGACCCCCATGGAAAGCTAGGGGGTTCGATCCCCCCCCCCTAGATTTTGAAATGTCATTTACCCGGGGTAAAAATTCCCTAGCTTTTTGATTGTGTTCTTCTATGGACAGAATGTATCCCTACTATCATTATGCACCCAATCTCAAAAATCAAACGCTAATCAAAAGGTATTTCGTTTTTAAATTTGAGTAAGTTTTTTGTCATATTGGTTACGAGGGCTACCATAATCAAACAATTCTGAATTTATTATTAAGTATATATATATTCTGAATTTATTATTTATACTAAATTTTTTGTCGAAAACGTGAATTTTAACACAAATTCATGTTTTTACACCTTTTTTATACCTGAATATCGCTTTTTATTCAATAAAATGTAGTATTATCTTATAAAAAACTAGTATTAAACCTTTAATAGTTTAAAAGTATTTTGCTTCGGAAATTGGACCCCACCTGACCCCCCTCTAGGTTTCAAAATCTTCCACCACGGGTTGACCCCCATAGAAAGCTAGGGGGTTCGAGCCCTAGATTTTGAAATGTCATTTACCCGGGGTAAAAATTCCCTAGCTTTTTGACCGTGTTCATCTATGGACAGAATGTATCCCTACTATCATTATGCACCCAATCTCAAAAATCAAACGCTAATCAAAAGGTATTTTGTTTTTAAATTTGAGTAAGTTTTTTGTCATATTGGTTACGAGGGCTACCATAATCAAACAATTCTGAATTTATTATTAAGTGTTTTTGGGTCAGGTCCGCTGGGGGGGGGGGTCCACTCCCGGGTGGAAGGCCAAAATTTTTTAAGGGAGCGGGTCCAGGGGGGTCCGGACCCTGGCTTTTTATGGGGGGGGCGATCCCGGGTGCGACATTTGAAATTTAGGGGAGTCAGGGCGTCAGGGGGGTCCGATTTTTTAACAAGGTTTTTATAAATCAATAACTTAAGTGTTTTTAGTTCTAATATTAAATTTTATATACTAAAACAGCCTATTTAGGCCTAAAAAAATGTATTTAAACACTGTTTTTAACTAAAAAACCGTGTTTTTGACAGTAAATAAAAAATATACTTCCAAATTGGGACCGGACCGTTTTCGAGCTTTGGGGGGAGAGGGGGGCCTGGATTTTTCTAGGGGGTGGACCCCTTTGCCCCCCCCAAAAAAAAACACCTATAGTTCAGACCTGTGCACGGTCTGGAAATGCCCCCCGTTTTATTGGAGGATTTGCTCCCCCCTCCCGTTTTATTGCCCCCCCCCCCCCGCCAAAAAATGAAAAAGTACCCTAAAATTATGACACCATTTTTGACCTATGATGTCGCCATCATCGCGAATTTTTTGCAGTTTTAGCCTATTTCAATGTATTTTAATCCATTTTAGACCTATTTTTACCTTATTTTCGCCTTTTTTGTCCCTTTTTTTCTTTTTTCCCTTCTTTTTTCTCTCCTTTTTTTCTCTTTTCCCTCTGCTTGCCCCCCCCCCGTTTCAAAAAAGTTGCCCCCCGTGCCCCCCATTTTTTGCCCAAATTTTCGAATTTTTTACCCCTGACTCCCTTCTAGATTTTGAAATCTGACCCCTCCCCTCTCCCCTCTCGAGAAAATTTTAAGTACTTTTTTTATACTAAATTTTCTTCCAAAAACGTGAATTTTTAACACAAATTCATATTTTTACACCCTTTTTATACCTGAATATCGCTTTTTATTCAATAAAATGTAGTATTATTTTATAAAAAACTATTATTAAACCTTTAATGGTTTAAAAGTATTTTGCTTCGGAAATTGGACCCCACCTGACCCCCTCTAGGTTTCAAAATCTTCCACCCCGGGTCGACCCCTCCCCTAGAAAGCTAGAAGGGGGGGGGGGTTCGACCATAGGTGGGCAGCCTCTCGGATTTTGGGGGGGGTAGGGGGTCAAATTTTAGGGGGGGGGGGTGTCCGGCAAGACCCAAATTTTGAGGGGGGGGGGTTTACCAAATATTTCCGCGCTGCCTTAAAATTGGCTTAAAACGCGTAAAAAAACGTAAAAAAATATTAAAAATGATTTAAAACTGTGTAACATTGAAATAAGACCTTATTGCAACTTACAAATTTTATTTTTTAATTCTTTTATTAATAATGTGTTTATATATTCTTATTATTAGATCAGAAATCATAGTTTTTTTTTAATAATTACGTAATAATAGAATAATAATATTATTGTCTTGATTATAAATTCAAGTATCACAAACTTTTTAATCCATAATCTTATATTTAATTAAAGATTATATACATACAACATGGGCGTAGCCAGGGGGGGTCTAGACACCTCTTTTAGGGCAGCAAAGGAAAAAATTTGGGGTTAGACTAGACAGACCACCCCTTTTGCAGTGGCGTGCGCAGGATTTCATTTCGGTGAGGCGGTTTGGGGGCCCTACTAACCCTGAAGGGGGCGACAGCCCCCAGCGGGGTCAAGGGGCGGAGCCCTTTACCAAGGGGGTCCGGGGGGCAGAATGCCCCCGGGGGAGAAAATTTTTAATTTAAGGCGCTAAAATACACTTGAAATTTTAATTCCAGATGATACTTATTACAAAATTTAAGGTTTCTTATAACTACACATATAAAACATGCGTTTAAAACGTTAATTAAAGGATAATAGTGTTTATAGTAGTTTTATTAAACTGTATACCTTAACTATTGAACGGGATAATCGATTTGCAATCGAAAAACTAAGATAAATTGTCAATTAACAATTAACTCTCCGCGCGAAGCGCGGAAAATTTTTTTTAGTCAGTTTATAACACTTAAAAATTTTTCTTTGGGAGGCGAATTTGGGGGGGGGGGGGGACCCCAGGTTACCCCAAATTTAGGGGGGGGGGGGGTGTCAGCAAAATCCGAAATTTTGGGGGGTATAACCCCCCCTGCCCACCTATGGGTTCGACTCCTCCCCCTAGATTTTGAAATGGCATTTATCCGGGGTAAACACCACTCCCTTAGCTTTTTGACCGTGTTCATCTATGGTTGGATACATAAACATTTCAGTTGTGTTAACTAAAAAGCGTTTTTTGAAGTTTTTTGTTTGTTTTTATTAGTATTCTAGATTTTTAAAACAATTAGATTTTTTATAAAAACTTGCATTAAATTTATTTACACTTACTAACGCATTTGTCCACAGGGTCGTAGTCATCAAATAACACAAAAGCGAAACCCCTAGGTTTTCCTGTAGATTTATCTTTGATGATTTCCACCTGAAATTAAAAAAATGCCAGCCACGCTTGTGTAAAAATCGCGCTTATTAAAAAATACACTAAATATAAGTATCTTTTCCCAATTTTATTATTATACAACAGAAAAGGAAAAAAAACTACTAACATTAATACCACGCAAACAACTAGTGATTATACGTAATGCAAATCGTCGTTACTAAGGCAAAATGAGCCACAGTTCGTATAAAATATATGTGTCTGTAACTCATTTTAAATTTAAAATAGGACAGTATTTACTACAGAATGAGTCACAGTCACGTGTATCTTATAATGAGAGAGGTTAATTTTGCTGTAGTAACGACAAAATTTTTAAAATATATAATTTTTTTAATTATAATATCCAGACCTGTGCACGGTCTGGAAATGCCCCCCGCTTTATTGGAGGATCCCCCCCGCGTTTTTATTGCCCCCACGCCAAAACATGAAAAAGTACCATAAAATTATGACGCCATTTTTTACCTATGATGACACCATCATCGTAAGTTTTTAGCCTATTTCAATGTATTTTAAGCCATTTTAGACCTATTTTACCTTGTTTTTTTTTCTTTTTTTGTCCCTTTTGCCTTCTTTTTTTCTCTTTTTTATTCTTTTTTTTCTTTCTCCCCTGCTCCCCCCCGTTTTATTGCCCCCCCCCCGTTGCAAAAAAGTTGCCCCCCGTGATCCCCCCTTTTTGAAATTGCCCTCCCCCAATAAAACCCCGGAGAGCCGAGCAAAGGTCTGTAATATCGGTAGATATTGAATTATTATACATTGCAGACCTGTGCACGGTCCGGATATGTTCCTCCGCTTTATTAATGGCAGTGTCCTCATCCCGCTTAAAAATAAAAACATTGCAATATGCTTCCCGGTTTAACCTATTTTCGCAAAATTTAGCCCCTTTTAGACATTTTTTAACATAAATTTTGCTTTTTTGTCCTCTTTCTTCTTTGCTTTATTCTGGTTGATTTGTCTATATACCTTTCCCCTCCTAAAATTTCCAGCCGTCTGTTGCAATGGCTCGGTAATCTCTTTCTTATATAGGTACCCTAAAAACCATGGAGACGCTGTTAATATGCGTTGTTTTATAGTGTGAGTGTGTGTAGCCAGGGGGTCTGAAATCTAAAATGTCTTTAAATCCTTTTTTTTTTTGTAAAATCTAGGCTCTGCCAATGTCTGCTAATGTAATTTTAAACTTCAAAAACATGTTTTTACCGCTAAAAACATTATTAAATAATTACGTTATTAGGCCTAAAACAGTGTATAATACAGCTTAGTCTATGTTTGTCCCTGC
Source organism: Microlaimidae sp. YZB2_3 (assembly GCA_030248175.1). Taxonomy (NCBI): domain Eukaryota; kingdom Metazoa; phylum Nematoda; class Chromadorea; order Desmodorida; family Microlaimidae; species Microlaimidae sp. YZB2_3. Next base: position 36,825 of record JASAMX010022966.1, on the reverse strand, counting down.
TTCTTTAACCTTTTTAAAAATTGGGGGGAGGGGGTGGTGGAGCCCCCTTCCCCAAATTTTTTTCTATTGAAATCATAGGTGAGAAAGGGGGGGAAGGGTGGGGTCCACCCCCCTAGCCTCGAAATTTTGGGACCCCCCTAGACGAAAATCCAGGGCCCCCCTTTCTCCCAAATTTCCGAATTTTTTACCCCTGACCCCCCTCTAGATTTGAAATCTGACCCCCCCCCCTCTCGAATAAAATGTAGTAGTATCCTATAAAAAGAACAATTGTTAAAATTATTATGGTTTAAAACTGTTTTGCCTTGGACACCGTATCCCACCTGACCCCCCTCTAGATTTCAAAATTTTGTACCCCGAGTCGACTTCCCTTAAAAAGCTTGGGGGGCCCGGACCCCCCCCCCCCCTCCTAGAATTCAAAATTCAATTTATCTCGGGTAACCACCCCCCTAGCTTCCCGAACCGTTCTCACCTATGACTGAAATCCGCCCCAATACGTCCCTCCTTGGGTATACCTAAAATACCCCGTTTTTAGTACTGGGACCCGCCAAATTTTAGGGGAATGTCCGGCGGGGTACCCCCAAATTTTAGGAGGGGTGTCGGCTATAATCCGAATTTTTTTGGGGGTGATGGTATATAAACCCCTCCACCCCCCTCTACCTCCTATGGTAAAGACCCCACTAGCTTAGCTTCGACTAATGACCATTTTCTTCATCCCCTTTTTCTTTTTCCTGTATTGCTAGGCTAGGTACTGAAATTCTTGTTGTTATTTTATATTATAATCTTACCTCTTGCACATTACCAAAATCTTCAAAATATTCCCTGAACATTTCTTCAGTGTGGTCCTCGCGAACCCCACTTACATACAGTTTCTTTACTGAAATGTTGTTATCAGACTTGCCTGACATCTAAATATATTTTAATATTACCATATCATTTAAAGAAAAATTCATGCAATCAAGGATGTGGAGTTTAAAATCACTACTTGGGCTTAGGAGGGTGGGAGCTTCTTAGCGGGGTCAAGCAGCAGACCTTTTCGTTGGGAGATCTGGGGTACAAAAAGTGCCCCCTCAAGCTCAAAACACGGCTCTCAGGATAGCAACCGGCTGCCACAAATGGCCCCAACTGACCATCTACACCAAGAGACCAAAGTCCTACTAATAGAAAACCACACCAACCTTCTCTCAACACAATTTTTAGCAAAAACTATGCAGCCAACACACCATAGGTGGGCAGGGCATACATGGGCACGGGGGGAAAGGTTGGGGGGGTTAACCCCCCCCCCAAATTCTGAGAAGGGGGGTTTCGGGGGGGGGCTCCGCCCCCCCTTAATTTTTGAAAACGTTAAAAAAGCAGGGATAAACGTAGATAAAGCTGTATAATACACTGTTTTTGGCCTAATAACCTATTATCTAATGTTTTTAGCGGTAAAAACATGTTTTCTTAGTTAAAAATTACATAAGCACACATTGACAGAGCCTGGATTTTACAAAAAATGAATTTAGAGACGTTAGTTTCAGACCCCTTGGCTAAACCCACATTGTAAACCAAAGCACATGAGCAGCATCTCGGTTCCATGTTTTCTAGGGTACCTACCTATATGAAAAAAATCCGAGCCAATGCTATAAGCGGCAGGAAAATTTAGGAGGGGGAGGTACATAAATCAACCAATATGATTGTTTGTTTTGCTTTCTGTGTAGTACTTATTACTTATAAAAATTATTGTACTAACTTTAAAATAACATTAGCATCAGGCAACATAAATAACGAGATATATGGGGGGTTGGGTTGTTTTGTTTTTTTTTGGTTGTTTTTTTTGTTTTTTACTTTTTCTTTTTTCCTCTTCTTTTCTTCTTTTTTTTTTTTTTTTTTTTTTTTTTTTTTTTTTGGTGGTTCTTGTATGTATGTATACTATAGAAAGTGACCGCTGAGCGAAGCGAAGCGGAACAAATTTTTGGTTTTTGGGGGTCCATTGGGGTACTAAAATTATTTTAAAGTTTGGCGCCGAGCGATTAGCGAGGCGCTAGAAAATTTTGAATTTTTAGCCTCTGAAAACCCCCAAATTTTACTATCTGGCGACCATTTCGGGGGGGGGGGGGGCGGCCGCCCCCCCCCCCGCCCAACCACTATCCTTTTTTTTCTCCTGTCCGACCGTTTCGGGGGGCGGCCGCCCGCCCCCCCCCTGGCTACGTCCCTGCCCGGGGACACCCCCCCCAAATTCACCTCCCGGAGAAAAATTTTTAAGTGTTATAAAACGACTAAAAAAAATTTTCCGCCCTTCGCGCGGAGAGTTAATTGTTAATTGACAATTTATCTTAGTTTTTCGATTACAAATCGATTATCCCGTTCAGTAGTTAAGGTATACAGTTTAATAAAACTACTATAAACACTATTATCCTTTAATTAACGTTTTAAACACATGTTTTAAATGTGTTGTAGGTATAAGAAACCTTAAATTTTGTAATAACTATCATCTGGAATTAAAATTTCAAGTGTATTTTAGCGCTTTAAATTAAAAATTTTCTCCCCCGGGAGGGAGGCATTCTGCCCCCCGGACCCACTGACAAGGGGCTTCGCCCCTTGACCCCGCTGGAGGGTTTTCGCCCCCCCAGACCCCCCATATCTGCCCCAGACCCCCTTCAGGGTTAGTAGGGCCCCAGAACGTCCCCCCGAAATGAAATCCTGGGCACGCCACCGCAAAAGGGGGGTCTGTCTAACCCCAAATTTTTCCCTTTGCCGACCTAAAAGAGGTGTCTAGACCCCCCCTGGCTACGACCATGTATGTATATAATCTTTAATTAACTATAAGATTATGGATTAAAAAGTTTGTGATACTTGACTTTATAATCAAGACAATAATATTATTATTCTATTATTACGTAATTATTAAAAAAAACTATGATTTCTGATCTAATAATAAGAATATATAAACACATTATTAATAAAAGTAATATTAATATAAATCCGAGAGGCTGCCCAACTATGCAACACACCCATCTAAAAAAATCACAGCCAATGATTATAGGCCAAGAGAGATGAAACATACCCCCAATCAAAATTTGGACCAACAGCTAAAAGCTTCTACAACCACATGCTCACGGAAAAAAAACCATCCAATCAAACATTCACTCATATTTTGTCAAAGAAAACATTTCGCAACTCCAACCTAATGCTCTATTAAAAAGAAATCCACCACCAATCGACATAAGCGAGCAACAACTTCCCAGGGAGTCAAGAACTTTCCCACCACAAGTTAGATCCGGACACTGCCACCGCTTCAACTCGTTCAAAAACGAATGCCCTCCTGCAGTGGCAAGCCTCATGACGTCAAACACTTTTTTGCATGCCCTCAAAAGCCAACAACACTCAAACTAGAAGATCTATGGGAAAGATCAGTGGATGCGGTCAGGTTCCTTCAGGCCATAATTTGATGCTCACAGGGCATGAGCCTCAGACCATGAACAACAACAACCCCGGGGGAGAAAATTTTAAATTTAAGTACCTAAACACACTTGAAAACTTGATTTCATTTGTTAATTTTTTACGAAACGTAAGCTATATATTTTAAAAAAAATTAATTGATTTATAAATGTTTTCATAGATGAACAAGGGGGGTAGGGTGGGGTCCACTCCCCCTAGCCTCGAAATTTTGCACCCCCCTCTAGAAAAAAATCCAGGGGGGGGGCCCTCCCCCAAAATTTTCGAATTTTTTACCCCTTACCCCCCTCTAGATTTTGAAATCTGACCCCCCCCCCTCCCCTCTCGAGAAAATTTTAAGTACTTTCTTTATACTAAATTTTCTTGCAAAAACGTGAATTTTTAACACAAATTCATGTTTTTACACCCTTTTTATATCTATATATCGCTTTTTATTCAATAAAATGTAGTATTATCCTATAAAAAGAACTATTATTAAAGTTATTATGGTTTAAAACTGTTTTGCTTTGGACACCGGACCCCACCTGACCCCCCTCTAGATTTCAAAATTTTGCACCCCGGGTCGACCCCCCCCCTAAAAAGCTAGGGGGGTTCGACCCCCCTAGGACCCCCCTCCTAGATTTTGAAGTCATTTACCCGGGGTAAAACCGCCCCTAGCTTTTTAACCGTGTTCATCTATGGATGTTTTATGCATTTAAAACCTTATTTTATCACTGTAAATTTAAATTAGTGATTTAAGGCCGTAAAATTATTAATTTTCTGAACAAGAGTAAACTTACATCTCTTGGAATGGCTCTTTTGGGCTCCACCGTTTTTCCATCGATGACATGCGGCCTGTTTTTCATGGCATCGTCCAGCTCGCTGAATTTGGCATACGTAATAAAGCCGAAACCCCTGGATTTTTTTGTGTTCGGGTCCCTCATAACAATACAATCCACAATTTCTCCCCATTGACCATAAAATTCCTTGAGCATTTCATCAGATGTACTGTATGTAAGACCACCAATAAACATTTTTCTATATTGCTCATGATCAGATGTTTTGGGCTAAAAAAATAAAAACCGCTTTTTAAACAATCAAACAATCACTAAATAATACTGAATTTCAGCAATATAGGTGTTTTTGGTCGGGTCCGCTAGAGGGGCGTCCACCCCCGGGCGGAAGGCCAAAATTTTTTAAGGGGGGGGGGTCCGGACCCCCCTGGCTTTTTATGGGTGGTCGACCCCTGGTGCGAGATTTCAACTTTAGGGGGCGTCAACGGTCCGGGGGGGGTCCAATTTTTTAACAAAATTTTTTTTAACTCAATAATTTTGGTGTTTTTAGGTCTAATATTGAATTTTATGTACTAAACAGTCTATTTATGTCTAAAAAGTGTATTTAAACACTGTTTTTAACTAAAAAAAACGTGTTTTTGACAGTAAATAAAAAATATACTTCCAAATTGGTCGGGAGGCGGGGAGGAGGGGGGAGGTTAGCCTCGCTACGGGGGGGTTAGGCCGGAGCGCTCACGAGCCTTGGTTGGGGGGGGGGGGCCTGGATTTTTTCTCGGGGGCGGGGGTCCGAAATTTTGGCTCTAGGGGGGTGGACCAAGGTGAGCACGTGGAGCGGGGGGTGGTTGGGGTATGATTGATTGAGGGGGTTCGGGGGTCGATAGCCTTGGTTGGGGGGGTTGACCCGGGGCCTTTGGATTGGGGGGGGTTGGGGGTGGGGGTTTTGTAAATCTAGAGGGGGGTCAGGTGAGGTCCCGTGTCCAAAACAAAACAGTTTTAACCATAATAACTTTAATAATTGTTCTTTTTATAAGGAGATAATACTACATTTTATTGAATAAAAAGCCATATTCATGTATAAAAAGGGTTAAAAGCATAAATATGTGATGAAAATTCACGTTTTTGGAAGAAAATTTAGTATAAAAAAGGTACCAAAATTTTCCCGAGAGGTGGAGGGGGGGTCAGATTTCAAAATCTAGGGGGGGGGGGGGGGGTAATTTGTTGTTTTTTGGGGGGGGGGGGGGGGAGTTTTTTTTGTGGGGGGGGGCCGATTTCCGGCTAGGAGGGGTGGGACCGACTTGGCCCTCCCCTTTCTCACCTATGGGGTGGACGGTGGACCCCTCTGCCCCCCCCCCCCCCAAAAAAAAAAACACCTATGTTTAGCACACAACCCTATCGAATTTATAGTGATTATTGGACTAATGAAATAGAAATAAACTTTAGACTAATAAAATAAAAATATAGGGGCAGATCAAGGCGTCCGCTTTCTAATAAAAATTTTATCTTCTATAACAGGGTATCTTGCTAAAAAACTGCAGAGGTAGTTTCTTCTAAAAAACCGTTTAGATCAATAAGTTTTCCGACTTAAAATTTAATTTTTTTTTTTTAAAGCTGAAGCGGGCCGGCCATGGATATTCCATATTACCGCCTACCACCCTATATCAGCACTTGTTGATGTAGAAAGAGAGAAAGAGGGAGGGCATGTGAAAATTATAAAAGGATTTGGGTAGGTTTTAAAAACATTAAACTAGGAGTTAGAAAGGCATAACCATGGGTGAGAAAGGGGGGAGCAGGGTGGGGTCAAACCTCCCCTGGCCTCGATATTTTGGGACCCCCTAGACAAAAATCTAGCCCCCCTCCTCCCCAATTTCTAAATTATTGTACTATGACCCCCTCTAGAATTTGAAATCCGAACCCCCCATTCCTTCCCCTCGGGAAAACTTTAGGTACTTTTTTATACTGAATTTTCATAAAATTTGTAACACATATTCATGTTTTTACACCAGGATATCGCTTTTTATTCAATAAAATAAAGTTAATATGGTTTAAAACTGTTTGGCGTTGAACACCGGTCCCCACATGACCTCCCTCCAGATTTTAAAATTTCGCACTCCGGGTCGACCCCCCTTAAAAACCTAGGGGGAGGTCCACCCTTCTGGGGTTCGGACCCCTGACCCTTGTAGAATTCAAAATTTGATTTAGCCTCGCTAACCACCTCCCCCCCCAGCCTCCCGGATTTTGGAAGGATATGAAATGGAAATGCTTCTGCCATACTTACCCTCAAAATTGGGGTGGTGTCACAAAAAATGTTTTGGGGTATACCCCAAACCAAATACTTCATTTTTAGCGTTTTTAGTACTGGGATCCCTTAAATTTTAGAGGGGGCGGGAGGGGGTGTTAGTGTCCGGGGTGCGGTACCATACATGGGCACGGGGGGGGGTTGGGGGGGGGTTACCCCCCCCCAAATTAGGAGAAGTGGGGGTTAACCCCCCCCCCACACAGCAGTGGGGGGGGGGGACAAAGTTGCCCCCCCCCCCAATTTTGGGAAAATGAAGAAAAAAAATGTCTTTAAAATGACTTCTAACTGCCTCCAAACTTAAGTTTTGAGGTCAAAATGAATGGTTTAAGCAATAAAAAGCTCAAAAATGCAATAAAAAGGGCTTTTTGACCTAAAATTAGTGTTTTTAACCTATTTTTCCTTCAAAATCGAAAAACGATATGGGTAAAATGCACTCCAGAAAAAAAACGATATGGGTATTTTGCGTTTCTCGGATTTTAACCCCCCCCCCTAATTTGGGGTTTAACCCCCCCCACTCCGGACCAACTTGCCCATGTATGTGCGGTACCCCCAAATTTTAGGAGCGGTGTCGGCAGTAATCGGTATTTTTGGGGGTATAACCCCGTGGCCCCCGCCCGCATACATGGGCACAGGAGGAGGGGGGTTGGGGGGTTAACCTTCACCCCAAACTTTGAGAAGAGGGTTTAAACCCCCTTCACTCAGAAGTGGGAGGGGGGAGAAAAAAGTAAAGGTTAACCCTCCTCCAATTTTGGAAAAATTAAGAAAAAAATGTCTTTAAAATGACTTCTAACTGCCTCCAAACTTACGTTTTAAGGTCAAAATGAATGTTTTAAACAGTAAAAAGCTCAAAAATGCAATAAAAAGGCCTTTTTGACCTAAAATTAGCGTTTTTTACCTTTTTTTGAAATCGAAAAACGATATGGGTAAAATGTACTCCAGAAATCAAAACGATATGGATATTTTGCGTTTTTTTGGATTTTAAACCCCTCTCTCTAATTTGGGGTTTAACCCCGCCCCCACCTACTCCGGACCAACTTTCCCCTGCCCATCTATGTTTTCACATTTAAATTTAGCTGCCTGTGGTTTATTTATTGAAAACCTAAAAGATGTTCCGATCTATCCTTCAGGATCCTGATTTAATAGAGCGTGCACCCTTTAAAAAGGTATATGCACCCTTTAAAAAGGTATATTATATAATGTTTTTTTTTAATTTGTACAAGTGAAAATTGAAAAAAACAAAACGGTAAAACTAGGAGTTTAACAGTAAACCAGAGATGTAACTAGGGGCGGCCGTCTTCCTTTACCCCCCCCCCTCCCAATTGTTCGTTACATCTTAAAATTTGGCCGCTTTCAGAGGCTAAAAACTTTAAATTTTCTTGCGTCCTCTTAATCGATCGGTGCAAAACTCTAAAACAGTTTATGTGTCCCAATTCACCTCCAAAATGGAAAATATGTTTAATTTATCCACGTTTATTTCTACTTTTTTAACCTTTTCAAAAAATTCACCACCCCTGAAATTTCGGAGGGCGAAGGGCGGAGCCTCTTTGAAATTTTTTTGTACTGAAGTCCGCCCCCCCTCCGCAAATGAAACTCTGGCCACGTGGTACGTTCCTGCGGTAAACATTTTATGTTAGTTATATAAATATTAATAAATCTGGAACGCTGTCTATTGTTATAAATTTTATTATAAAACTCATTGAAAATTCAAGATTAACTAGCTTTGTACCTCGTTATTTCGGATTCTTTCAGGCATAATTATGGCAATATTATCGAAAACCAATTACACAATAACCAAGAAAGCTAATCAGTTAATTTGACTTGATAAACCTAAATAAACAATTGTTAAATCTGCAGAAGGAGAAGCACGAGTAAAAATGCGTTCCTCGGATTTTAACCCCCCTCCCTTCTTAATCCGGATTTCCTCACTACAGACCAACTTGCCCTACATAGGTGAGAAAGGGGAGGCAGGGTTGGGTCCACCCCCGCCCCTAGCCTCGAAATTTTGGGACTCCGCCCCTAGACGAAAATCTAGGGCCCCCCAAATTTCCTAATTTTTTACCCCTGACCCCTCTAGAATTTGAAATCTGAACCCCCCCCCCCCTCGGGAAAATTTTAGGTACCTTTTTAATACTCAATTTTCTTCCAAAAACGGGAGTTTTCATCACATATTCAATTTTTTACACCCTTTTTATACACGAATATGGCTTTTTATTCAATAAAATGTAGTATTATCCTATAAAAAGTACAATTATTAAAGTTATTATGGTTTAAAACTGTTTTGCTTTGGACACCGGAACCCAACTTGCCCCTCTCTAGATTTTAAAATTTCGCACCCCGGGTCGACCCCCCCTAAAAAGCTAGGGGGGGTCCGGACCCCCCTGGTACCCCCCTTCTAGAATTCAAAAATCAAAATTCGATTTACCCCGGGTAACCACCCCCCTAGCTTCCCCGACCGTGCTCACCTGTGCTTGCTCATATATGGCTATGTGCGCTATTGCAGCCACTTTGTAGATAGTAATTAAACGCTAAAACAATTTTATAACTAAACATAGAACAATTAATTTTTTAATAAGTTTCAATTTTAAAAGAAATTTCTGATGGCACTTTTTTTAAATTTGAAAATTTTGGGAAGCATAATTAACAACTGAGGAGGAGACGATGCCAACCATTTTTTAGATTGTAATTTTATACTAAACAATTTTCAAATAAACAAACAAATAAAATTTTTAATAAAGTTCAAATCTAAAAAAAACAATCGACATGAAAGTTATACTAAAAAACTTCTTTCAAAATTAATTTATTAACAAATTCTTCATTAATAATTAAAAATTTACCAGTTTTAGAAACAGCCAAAGTCAAATCACGGACAGCAAGCCGTACGAGATATCTTAACAACAACAAAAACCTTAAAATTATTTTATATATTTTTTTATCATGAAAAATAATTATGCAATTAATGTTTTGTTTATTTTACCATTGCTTTTTAAGGTAATCAGTAGAAAATTAAATAATTAAATTTGAATAAAAATCTTAATATAATAATAATGTTAGGTACAAGTTCCATACGTGTACCAAAATTCGATTTGACCGATTCAAAAGTAATTACAAATTGTAAAACATCTTTATAGCATAAATCGAACACGTAGGCCTCATTTTTGTGGTTATTTTTTGGATTTGAGCTTCTAAAAAAAGTTATGAGCCAATTTGTACCCAAAAATTGCCCTTTTTTGGCATGCACAATTTATGTTATTAAGAAATTTTTTTATTAAGCCTTTAATCAAATTAATATTATTTTTTTCGTATTACCAAGTGTCTGGCAGTTACAAATATACTTTTATTTTTTTAATGGTAACTACCAATTTTTTATAGTAGCCGTTCAAATACCCACCAAATTTTAGTTGTGAAAAAATTAAAATTTTTGAAAAACAACTTATTTTAATAAAAATCAATTATATTACAATTTTATTTGATTTTTAGGTTTTGCTTAGGCTTAGGAACAATAAATCGGTGAAAAACTAAGTTTAAATTAGCGTTTATAGTCAAACAAATTTTCTTGTCCATGTTTTTGGTGGTCCATGTGACTTTCGAATTTTTAATTTTTTTGAAAATTTTTAAGTTCTTCAGACTTTTAGCATTGTTAAAACATAGTTTTTAATTTAGTTTGTTGGTTTACAAATTTTTTTCTTAACATCATAAATTGCACATGCTGAAAAAGGCCATTTTTTGGGTATAAATTGGCTCATAACTTTTTACCAATAGTTTAAATCTCAAAAATAACCACAAAAATGAGGTCTACATGTTCTATTTAGCCTACAATAATGTTTTACAACTTGTATTTACTGTTAAATTGGTCAAATCAAATTTTGGTACACGTATGGAACTTGTACCATAATGTTACATTTATTAAAAAGCTTAAACAAGACATTATTATTTCTTAGGATAAGGTCAAGGACAAAAAAGTGAAGCCCAAACCGAAGCGATAGTAACGAAAAAAAGGAGAAAGATTTATTTTTTACCCACTCCACGTAAGCAAAAGCATAAATAGGATCAGCAAATCACTCTCAAAAAGGTAATTTATCACTACTGTGTGATCATTTAAATTTAATTGAAATTTTAAGTTAATTTTTCGAGTTTTTTTTTAATTTTGAACCTGACCCAAAAAAGCGCCATAAAAGGGGTTATTTTTAGGAAAAAGGGCTAAGAACTATTTCTAAATTTTTGGGACCATCAGCCTAACAAAGGGGCCAAAAATAATCTCATATGGGCTAACCTAACACACCAAAAACAGGGTTGCCAGGTCTAAAAATGAAAAAGGGGCTATTTTTCGGACAAAAAGGGGCAAAAGGGGCTATCGAAATTGTCGAAAAATGCCAAAATTTGAAAAAAGGGGCTATTTTTGGAGTAAAAAGGGGCTATTTTTAAAAACTATCGATTTTTGTTAAATAAAGGCAAAAATATAGATTACACACATATTTCATTGTTTTTTAAACTATTTAAAGCAGTATTTAAGCAATTCAAATGCTTATAACTTCAATATTAATCAATTAAACACAATAAAAATATTTTTATTGCATAAAAACACATTTTTAAATTGAACATTTCAAATTTAAAGAACTCTTTTATAAACTATTTTTTTTGAATTTAACCAAAATTTTAACCAAAACCAAAACCAAAATTTAACCAAAAAAAAAAATTTTAAATTTGAAAATTTTGGGCAGCATAACAGCTTAACAGCTGCGATTGCCCCGATCGCAGCCACTCTATAGGTCAGACCTGTGCACGGTCTGAAAATGCCCCCCCCCCGTTTTATTGGAGGATTTGCTCCCCTCCCCGTTTTATTGCCCCCGCCCCCGCCAAAAAGAATGAAAAAGTACCCTAAAAATATGACGCCACTTTTTACCTCTGATGACGCCATCATCGCGAATTTTTAGCAGTTTTTAGCCTATTTCAATGTATTTTAAAAAAGCCATTTTAGACCTATTTTTACCTTATTTCCCGCTTTTTTTGTCCCTTTTTTCCCTTCTCCCCTTCTTTTTTCTCTCTTTTTCTCCTTTTTCTCTTTTTTTTTTCTTCCCCCCTGCTTCGCCCCCCCCCGTTTAATTGCCCCCCCCGTTTCAAAAAAGTTGCCCCCACGTGCCCCCCCCGTTTTTGAATTGCCCCCCCCCGTTTTAACCCCGCGGGGGGGGAGTGCACACAAGGTCTGCTATAGGTTCTAATTTAATACTAAAACAATTTTTTAATAAACATAAAACCAATAAATTTTTCATTAGGGTAAAAATTTTAAAAAAAGCTGCTGGGGTACAAATTTTTAATTAATTTTTAATCTTGCAAATTCTAAGCAGCAAAACACTTTTAAATTTAAAATATTGTTTTAATTATTACAAGTCAGTTTTCATGCCACAAATCACAAACAATTAAAAAAAATGCAACATCAAAAAAATAATAAATAACAAGTTAGAGTTTTAGAGTTATTAACGGTTTTTGGCGGTCCGGCGGTGTGGGTTTTACCCCATTGATTTTCGTCCGTCCGCTCAGTCGATGTGGGTTTTACCCCTCCCCAAAAGCCAAATGTACGTTATTCTGAAAGATCTTAGCAAAACTTAAAAATTATTATGATAAATTTTTATTTTTATTATTTAATGTTGTATTTTTTGAAACAAATTGTAAAATAAAAAAAACCGCCACTTGCTTTTAAATTTATAATTATTGGAAATTTGTATAAATGAATTTAAACAAAAATGATAATGTTACATTTTATTTAACAAACTGAGACAGCCATTACATCAATAGATTGGAAAAATAAAGCGAAGTTTTGCGCAGAGCGAAACGATATCTGATAGTGAAGGAAAGCGAAGCGAAGATTAGAAAAGACAAAAAAAAAGTAAAAAAAATCTTTTAAAAAAAAACAGTGAATTTCCAGCAGCAGCATGAATAATAGTACTAAACAACCATTTAAAAGTGTACAATATCACCAGCAGTGATCATTTTCTCAAAGATTTTGGACAATTTTCGTTGTTTTTTTTATTTTTGAAGCTGACCCAAAAAGGGGCCATAAAAGGGGCTATTTTTGGGAGAAGGGGCTAAAAAAGGGGCTAAGGGCTATTTTCAAATTTTAGGGGCTATCGGCCCAAAAAAGGGGCTAAAAATAGCCCCAAAGGGGCTAACCTGGCAACCCTGACCAAAAACAAGGCAACACAAAATAAATTTATTTTTTTTATTTCTGACAGTCATTAGTTTGTTTGAAATAAAACTTTTTTTTTAAATCTTTACACTTATAATAATTTTATACTAAAACTAAATAAGGTAAATTGAATTTTAAAGACGAAACGTGAAATAATTTGCAAAAATTATGCATATAACGGTTTTAATATACAATTTAATCACAATTAATCCGCAGTTTATATGCAGTGTGCAGTTTTACAATGTGATAGAATATGGTCCTGTAACGAAATAGCGTAAGTAAAAAAAAACCTAAAAAACACACCAAACCGCAGAAAAACTTAATTATTAAAAAAAATTAAACTGGTGTCAATAAAATTTTACATAGCACCAAACTGTTTTGAAATAATATTTCATTGTATTATAAATATAATAAACTTTTTCGGGTTTTTAACATTGTACAATTTTAGCTGTAATATTTCTATCATTGAAGACAGAGTTTCCAGAGTGTTTAATTAATATAGTAAGACAGAGTTTCCAGAGTGTTTTATTGAAATAGTGAAGAATAACTGTATGAAATAAACATTAACCAGAAATAGAAATTTTTAAATATACTGGGATCCTTTTACCAGAACTCAAAAATAATGGAAAAAATAGACGCACGGATTTTTTATAGGTGAAATAGGCCAGCTGTAGGTAATTAGACGGGGTCGCATTCTGAAGAAACCCTTATATTTACCCCGATAAATCCATTTCAATGAAAATAAAAAAATAAATATATATTGTAAATAAATAAACCTGCCGCATATGGGACAGAAAATGATTGCAATGAATTGTTTTTTTTAATTTTTTCTCGCGCGCAGAATGCGCGCCCTGGGCGCGCATTCTGACGCGCGGTTAAAATTTACCCCGGGTTAACTTTTTTTTACGTGCTTAAGGATGCGAGTGAAAAATCAATTTTACCTAGGTAAAAGTCGGGTTAAATTTTTTCTATTGTTTTAAGAATAAGAATTTATCCAACTCGAGAGGTGGTTAAATATTTTCTCCCAGGATTAATTTAATAAAAAATAAAATACGCGCATTGATTAAATTTTTTATTTTGCGGGAGGTGGTTTTGCGGCGCCAGAGGCAGGGAGAAAAAAATTCATTGCATTCATTTTCTTTCTCACATGCGGTTGCGGTTTAGAGAAGGGAGGGGGATTGAAGGGAAAACAAGTTTTCATTTTGCGGGAGGTGGTTTCCCGCGCTGGAGGCAGGGAGAAAAAAATTCATTGCATTCATTTTGTTTCCCAAATGCGGTAGCGGTTTTTAGAAGGGAGGTGGAGTGAAGGAGAAACAAGTTTTCATTTTGCGGGAGGTGGTTTCCCGTGCTAGAGGCAGGGAGAAAAAAAATCATTACATTTATTATAATATAATAAATAATTTAAATGGCTTTTTTTCATTTTAACCTATTTATTTAAATTTCTGGTAAATTAGGGCACAAGTAATACAAATATATATATTAAACTTCGAAATAAATGATATTTGTTTTTTTATTTTTATTGGAATGGATTTAACGGGGTAAATAGTCGGTGTTGCGTCAGAATGCGACCCCTGTTTAATGGTCTAAAACGCTGTATTAGCACGGTTATGTTGGTTGATTTACCTAGTTAAGCTGGAGCTCCATCTTATAAAAAGGAATTTTTGGTTTAATAAGACAGAAGGAAAGTTTAATATATGTATTGTATTTTAACGCATTAGTATAAAATTTATGTAATGATTAAAAAATATATTTTTGAAAAATTATACTTAAAAATAGAGATTAGACTAAGCAGAAATTTTTTTTAAAATTTAATTGTATTATAAGTTTTACATTTGGTACAAAATTATTTTTAACGTTAAAGTTTAACAAATAACTAGCATAAATGGGTAAAAGTAAGCAAATACAAAAACACCTTAAAAGGTGCGTAGAAAGCAGGTTAGGACTTTTTGCGATTATTTGCGATTAGTTTCACCAACATATTGCATTGAACATTTTTTACAAGTTATGGCATATATGACGTTTTTAGTATTACATGTGTGTGTTTGATTAATATTGCAAAGAATATGTCTTTTTGAGTAGCATAAGGAGTAACAGTGATATTATTGTTAATAGAAGGACACACTGAACACCTTGATTTATTACAGGACTCGGTTTTATTGTTTTTAGGCTTTTGAATAAGAATAGTAATTTTTTGGTTATTAATAGGGTCAACGGCATATATTTTGTTGTTGTTGTTAGTTTTCTCATTATCAACATGGATAGAAGACTCACAACTAATATTATAGACTACACCGCTACGTACCTCAACGGTGTTAGCTCGACGGTTAGAAGCGGTCACCCGTAAAACAATAAAACAAGTGCGTGTTGAATTTTTTTCCACCTGTTAAAGATGCGGTGATGAGTCAAACTTTTTGTCTTCGATTTTGATAATTTTTTGGGAAAACATTACCCCTGCCCCCAATATCCCACAAAAATTTTTTCAACAAAATATCTCCCGTGGTTCAGGAGTTATGACCCCCCCCCCCCCAAAAAAAAAAAATGGCGTTTTTTGACAATTCTGTACGTGACAGATTTCCCAATAGGTATAACTATTTACGTTACAAATTGCGCACTCAAAGAATATCAAAAAGTAACCAAACGATTGTCGACTATCTTTAACATATATTTCCACCTTAACCCCGAAGTTAAAAACATTTTTTAAGAAGTACAACATAGATATAGTAAGCAATAAAACCAATACGCTTCACGAAAGTTGTATAAACAACAGACACCCAGAAAATATTTTACCAGACAAAAAAGGCATCGTTTATCAAGTTTCTTGTTCGGACTGCGACAAAATATACATCGGTCAAACAGTTCGTTTCTTAAAAAACCGTTTAGAAAAACTGTACAATTCGCTTGCTCCCTCTGGAAGAACAATTTTTGGTGAAATTGTAAAAAAGTACTTTGCTGCCGTTACTTCTAATAAACATAATTTTTATAAAGCATATTTTTTGGGACAACTTGCTTCTAAAGTTTTTGATTTTTTTATATTCATTTTTTTAATATTTATTTATATTCAATCACGGATTGTTATTAGCAAATAATAAAATGGCTTAGTCACCTCCACAGAATATTTCGCCAGCGCAATTTTTATGAAAAACTCATTTCCACTACTTTTGTTTACTCTTTGTTTTTATTGGTTTTCTGATTATAGTAAACAATAACCGATTGCACGAAATAAAAAATCCAAATACATTTGATTCGCCGCCAAAAAAATATTTCCCCAATAAATTAACACAAAAATTTTCCTAAGATTTCTTCTTAGAATCAATGATTATACATTGCTACCCACCAGTAATTCATTCTTACAAAATTAATGATTTTTTAGTTATTTTTTGTAAAAATGATGTTAATTGATTGATTGTTTATTATTAATTCATTATTGATTTAATTGTCATATATACTAACCTATTTTGTAAAACTATAAACTTAATTTAAAAATAATTAAGCATAACAGAATGCTTAGTTTTTGTATATTTATATTGTACTTATAAAAACAATGTTTATTATATCCATTTAACAATTTTTATACTCCATAACCAACCACAACAATTGATTTAAAAGGCATTTATAAGCAACGTAAAAAATATAAAAAAACATTAAAATTAATATTAAAATTTATAATTAAAATTAAATGAGATCATATAAAGGCATTTAATAGTGGTGTTTCTACTTTCCAATATTATGCTCCGGAGCTCGGAAAATTGAAGCTGAGGGAGCTCCGGAGCTCCGCCCCTTAGATGAGCAATTTCAAGCGTATTTAACCTTCAAATATGTTCTAAGTTATTCTACTTGCTTATTTAGGGCTTTTTTGTTTTTAATAAGCTTTAAAAAAATTTAGTTTACAAAAATTTTTGATAAAATAATTTATGTTATTACCCTTTAATTATTCATGAAATTAGTATCAAAATAGGGCAGAGCTCCGGAGCTCCGGGGGTTGCTCCGGAGAAAAAATAAGTTGTATTAAAATATAAACTAATTCTCGCAATAATCAAAGATTTATTAAAAAAATTGACATTAACAGTTTTTTTTTGGTGCAAACTCAATTTTTTTATGAAACCATTTCCAAAATGACGAATTCCTTATGAACGGATATAAATTAATAAACTTTAAAAAAATAAACTCCGTAACCCTCGGAGTTTTACCTTATTTTTGTGCTAACTTCATAAATAATTAAAGAGCAGTGTCATTAGATATTTTGTTGAAAAAAAAAATTTTTGAGAACATTTTTTAAACCTTTAAAATAAACAAATAATCTTAAAAATGTGATAAAATTATTTAAAGCACGTTTTAAGTTTAAGTTTGAATGATATTATAGGTAACAACATTACTAAATCGAAATCTTAATTAAAAAAAAAAAACACTTAGCGCTTCAGAGCCAGAGAATAAACCCGGCGGCGAATAGATGGATGCACATAACACGGTGGAAATTTACAAAACACAAATATTATCTTTAATGATCATAATTTATTATTATTATTATTTCCACCACACTGAAGAATTAAAACCTTATTTTTTTTTAAAAGTAAAAAGATTAATTATAACAATAATACAAAACTAAAATATTAATTAATACAAAGCTGTTTTTAAGGACACTCGTAAAATTTATTTCATATAACATGTAAAACAAAATTTAAAAAATGTTCAATCACAAAACAAAACTTCATTTACAAAATTTAAAAAATGTTTTAACTTTCATAAAATCCAAAGGTGGATAATACGATTATCCGGGACAAAGGTGTAACACTCATGTTTAACAAACGCGGCCAGCGGACACGGCGAAAGACAACTAGCGGACGGACGGGTGTCATCGTGATGGACGAGTGTCATCGTGACGGACGGGTGTCATCGTGACTGACGGGTGTCATCGTGACGGACGGGTATCACGATAATCATTTTGCAAACCACGTTTTTGAAGATATTTAATCTTCCTGGCTGGCTTTCGAACACTTAGCTCAGCATTCTCAAGAAAGTAATATACATGTAAGATGTAAGGCATAAATAAAAAGAATAAAATTTACTTACATAAGTCACTAAGTTTTAAAGAAATATAGTTTGACGACATAAGAATTTTTTTGAAACATCTTTTAACGTGTTAATGGGTTTTTTTTCACATATCTTCAGGTGTTATTTGAAGTACCGAGGGGAGGGAGATAAATGTTTACTGGATGTATTTAACAGCATAGAGATAAAGTCGGATCTTTCTTCCTTTTCTTTAAAAAATAATAAAGTGGCAAATAAAAAAATCCTGGGAAACCATAAAAAATCACAAAAGATTATTGAATAAACCGTTAAAAATCCTTGACTATTTCATTATTTACTCATTAAAGATTGTAAAGAACGCAAAAAACGCATTATTTAGTTTTTTTCTTTTTAAAATCAAAAATACTCGTACAATTAAACTGAACACAAACTATGTGAATTATATCTATCTGTCTGACGCTGAAAATTAGAATGCAGATGTGAGGGGACCAATTAAAATTGTGCGGTAATGACATTTAAAAAAACAAGTAAGAATTTTTTAATTCCACCTTTTCACAAAGAATACAAAAATTAACCAACTTTAGCCCTTAAGAAGTTTGCATTTAGGTTCCAAATTAAATAATTTGATAAATAATTATTAAAATACAGTTTTTAATCTTTGTTAATAATTCGCTTTAGTGAAAAATTTTTAATGTTTTTGTTGTTAAATAGTCGATTTAATACTGCAAATATCGCGGTCAACTGGATTTTATTTGCCTATAATAAATTTTAATAAAAACTACCGCAGATTTGTCGGCATTTTAATGCAAAATAAGGTTATTTACATTATTTTTAAAAATACCGCAAAACACAAAACAAAAGTAAAAATATTGGTGGGAAAAGTAAAAAAAAAACATCAGTGGTTGCGGTGTCTGGAAAAAATCCCTTCTGCAAAATATCTTTTTGAAAAAATATCTTCTTTCAGCAGTAAATTATTTTAAAGCTTTTTTTAAACGTTTTATGTCGTTTTAGCTTGATTTTAAAGTTTCGCTTAGGACTTAGAAAAAAAGTTTTTTAGTTGAAAATTTAAAAGTCTTTCAGAAGATATTCTTTTCGAAGGTATTTCGCAGAATCTATTTTTTCAGGGCGCTGTAGTTACAAACAGCAGTTTATATTATGTACGCTTTTAGGTGAATTTATTCAGTTACGGTAGCGCAGTGCATGGTCTTTAGATATGCACGTGAGGGTCCTGAGTTCGAACCCGTTTGTAATCGTTTTTTCTCTCGTTTAGGTATACTTCTAACTTAATATTTATGTTTCATTTCATTCTTTATCTGTTTATATAAAAAAACTGAATGAAATAAACGAATATTTATTTTAAAAAACTACAATTGTGCACATTTGTGTGTCATATTCTTATGCTTTTTTCACTTATCATTTTTAAACTAAACTGAAAAATTTTTTGTTCCTTGTTGGTTTTAAACAAATAGTCGTTTTAAGTAATTGTGGGCGTATTTTTTAATTTATTCTATGACAAATTAATACAAAATGTTTCTTCTCAGTTTGTTTTCGCGGGTTTTTTTATATTAAAAAGGGCTAAATTTGTCCTCTTTAAAAATTGGTTAGATGTGTAAATATGATTTGCGATTGGTTAAGTGTGTCAATACTGCATAATTTATTTGTGTTATTTAGTCTGGTTTGCACGGAGCATCTGTTTGGTTTTTTAGGCTGGTTCATACTTATGTAAAAACGTCCTTTCGACAAAGTCCAAAGGACGTTTTTACATACGTTTATACACTGTACTTGTCCTTTGGACTTAAGTATGAACCAGCCTTTATTCGAGTTTTAAAAAAATTTACGGTATTAAATTGTAAAAGTTTTTGAAATTCAGCTAGCAAGACAAAATGTCTTTAGAAACATGGTTTTCAAATCATTTATCGTGACACCCGTCCGTCACGATGACACCCGTCCGTCACGATGACACCCGTCCGTCAAGATGACACCCGTCCGTCCGCTGGTTGTCTTTCGCATGGCCGCGTTTGTTAAACACGAGTGTCACCCCTTTGTCCCGAATGATCGTATTATCCCCCTTTGTAAAAACTTAAGATTTTTACATAAAGTTTAGCCAAAAATTTGTGAAACATTGTGGCCTGAGGCAACTGCAGACTAACTGTATTAACAGATAGCATAACTTTTAGTTATCCAGTTAAATAAAAGAGAACGATTTAACAAAATTTGTTTGCAATTTATTCCGGGGCTAATTTTTTTGGAAAAAAATTGTCCATAAAAAGGCTTTATACAAGTTGCGCTTAAAAAACCTTGCGAGCAAATGAGCGATGCATTTTTAAGAAGATTTCCAGGGAGCGCATTGTCATCAATAAAGTAGGTTTAATAAAAATTGCGTTTCAGAAAACTCCCGGGAGCGAATGGTCCTTCCTAGGATTCCAACAATTGATTTTCCCAGGGAGGGAATTGTCCCGAGAGCGAATTGTCCCGGGAGCGAATTGGCGGGAGCAAATTGTCCCCAATTCTTTGTGTCCAGTACCTTCATGTCCCATTCCCCGATTAAAATGTTACTAAATTTAATTTAATAATAATTAAATTTAGCTGTCTATTCAGGTTTCAAAATATATTAAGTTTTTTCTAACCGCCTTAAAAAACCCACTCCACAAAACAGAGCAGGAAAAAGGGCGATTTTATCCCAGGCGTATATTTAGACAAAAAAAGAAGTCGGATAGTCTTCAAGTCTTTTGACTGACTAACAATCATTGATAGTACGGGTGCGCCTTACGGGACCGCTCCTAATGACTTGTCTTACGACTTGGAGGTGACTTAGCCTTGTGTTTAAACATAAATTTAGAGTAAATCACCTAGATTTTTCTGCTTTATTTTTAGATTTTTTTTTTTTTAAATATTTGTTTTTCCTGTGTAGAGTCCACTGATAAGGCAAGATCACTTTATCACAGGAAGCAATAAGCCCATTTTAAGAACGTCTTCGGAATCCTGTAGGCTTTAAAAGTTAAATTTCGTTAGCAATTTCTTATTCTTTTGTTCAAAAATAGACTGATATACCGTTCAAAATGATTTAGTGTGGATGAAAATTATGTGGATTGGATTATGACTTATAATAGCTTGTTACTGAAAAAAACAAAGATTATGGTTGTAAATATTTATTTTAATTACAAAAAGTGGATGGGCAGACAGTTGAAGCAAAGAGAAAACCAAAAAAATATTACTAAAAAGAAACAAATTACAAAAAAAAGTTAATTTCATTACTATGGTTACGTCACTAATGAACGCGGTAAAAGAAATCCGCAACCCGTCAGTGAAGAAAACTGCGTGTACGAAACAATACCAACACAAAACACGCGAATAGAAGAAATAAAAGCTGTATTTGATTTTATACTTCCACGTTTGCATGTTCTTACAAAATTAATATTTTTGATTGTAGCGCAACACTGCCAAATTAAACATATTTTTAGCGCGCTCAAAATAATTATAAAATCTTGCTTGTTGCCAAAAATCTCCGGATAAAAATTTTAACCAATACGATTACAGCTTTTTTGCCTTTACAATCATATTCGCATGAATTTACGTGTACAGAAAACCGTTAACATTATTGATTTAAAAAGGACGATAAAATAATTAAATCGAAATAATTCGCATCATCTAATAAAATTTAGAGTATTATGAAGTTCTAGAAACTTTTTTTTTTGATCGCTGAATTAGTCTGCGTTACAAACACATTATTATCCGCTATGGTAAATATATTTTTATTAGACTTCCGAATTAAACGGCGGCTGCGACTGCCGCAAATATCACAGTGAACACTTACTACAACGCCTCAGACCAAAAAATAGAACATTTTACAAAAAAGCAACGAATTTTTTAAGATGTAGACAAAAGAAAATTGAAAATCGTGTTTAGCTAAAACACTAATTTTCGTATCGTATTCGTATCGACTTCTCATTTAACCGTAAGCATTGTTCCGAAAGCTAAAAGGTGGTGGTTACCTGAAAAAATCACACATGAAATCTACGAATTTAAGCAAATGCATTTTGGTGGCGTTAGCTTTTAAATAGCCGGGTTGGAGCAGGGCATCATACCGTTCTCCAGGACGGTATGATGATTCTCCAGGAATTCCTTTCGAAGAAAGAAAAAATATTCCGTTGCTCCACGACTTTTTCTTCGAAAATTTAAAAAACGTAAGGGCCCACCGCACGAACAATCGCCGAAGTTTGGGGGGAGGTGTCGCCGTTCAATCTCTGAGTACGCCACTGAATTAGATCGCTTTCAAAAAACCTTGACAGATCAGGACCCTTTGATTTTTTATGAGAGCATGCATCAATGTTTTTTCTGAAGAGCCTCTGAATTTTGCGCTTGTGAGTGAACCTTAAAACATCCTTCCCCACCTTATTTACGTTAAAAAAATTAGTTTTTTCAATTAATTTGTTTTATTAAAACTGGTCTGTAGATTAATACAACATGTGATTTTTTACCCTATTACTAAAAGTAAGTAATGAAAATGAGTAAAAATTATATTTTTGGAAACAAAAAAAATTAATAATAATAACAATAATAACACTTTCAAACATTTTAATTTAAATCTCTTTATCAGACTACCTGTCGTGAGCGTGACCCCTTCCGTTTTGACTTTGTTCAGCCTGGGATAATACAATATTTTTTTTAAGGACAACCTTGAACTTAACGATAATTAATGTTGGAGTAAAATAAAACCTAAAAGACATGCCTAAAGATAGTATACATAATTACAATAACTATAATGGCTTGGCGTTGATGATAAAAAATCCCAGTTGAAACGAATTTTTTTAAAAAAAATCAGGTTTAAAAACAAGTGTTTAAATATTTATAATGATTTTAATAATCATTGTTAGTGTTTTATAGTTATTTTATCAAAACCAAGCGTAATACAATAAGATACTTTAAAGACTAAAAATACAACACATCTGTAGAGTTTAATCAGTAACTGAATGTTTCAAAGAAGCATTAAATATATATCCTTCCAGTGAAATCTACCGCCTAAATATTTTATTACATGTTTTATTATTTAATAAGATAAAAATAGGCAGTTGCTTGTTAGATGCGGGAAATACAATTGACAAACGAACCACAGAGTTTTTAAACGAAAATCCAAATTATTATTTTTAATGTCAAAACATAATAAAATGTTTTATGGTCGGGCAGACAATCACAAAATTTGAAATGGGTCTATTTGCCGCTCAAAGACAGAACTTTTTTTCTTTATATCTGAAAAAAATTGGCTATCAATATGTACGTAATATGCTTATAATATGTTTGTCGGCGACTATAATTTTAAACAAAATTATAAAAAAAAAATAAAAAGCGGACGAAAAACTAAAAAAGCAACACTATGTTGTTTTTAGAAAGTGTAAAACAGTTTTGTTTAAATTAGATGGCAAGTATATTGTTAAAAAGGTTTGCCCCACAGTAGTTTGGGCTCAAATCGAAATACCACTAGAAACCATGAAATTTGTTACCATTGGAACGTGATTTTCTGTAAAGAACCTGGTAATCACACTGATCAACAGCACCCGCATAAATTACTCAGAACCTACAGCCCAAACACTTACTAATGTTGGAATGTTAAGTCTTTTATGTTTAAACAAACATCGTGATACTTTTTTGTTGCAAGTCCACTAAGAACATAGAAAACAGTAATATTGGAGACAATTGATTAACAAAAACTACAAATAAAAATGCTTGTGGTTTATCAAAGGATTTTCACTTATCCAAGCTACATTGGAATTTTCTCAATCATAAGGTTTATTTACATAAAATATTTAAAGAAACCTTTATTACTGCTGAGACAACTCTTCAATTACTTTGGTGATAAATACAGTATCAGTATCAAATCCACATATGACAAAAACTTTACAAAATAATACAATTTACACGTTAGCTTATAATACAACTAAGCTAGTCATCAATAATATAGGCACAACCATAGGTGGGCAGCCTCTCGGATTTGGGGGGGTATACCCGACCCCCGGAATTGGGGGGGGGTTGTCCCAAAAAATTTTTTTGGGGGTATACCTCAAATACCCCATTTTTAGCGTTTTTAATACTGGGACTGCCCAATTTTAGAGGGCGGTGGGTGTCCGGGGTACCCCAAAATTTTAGGGGGAGGGGTCGAATATAATCGGGATTTTTTTTGGGCGGGGGGGGGGGGCGGTGTAACCCCCCAACCCCCCTCTGCCCACCTATGCGCACAACACAGGTAATTTGTGCACTTACTTCATAACAGTAATTTACACTATACAAACCGTTATTTTTTATTTTTTATAACAAAAACTAATCCGAAAATTAAAGAAAATTTAGTACAAAACTACTTGCAGTACCAATTTTTTATTAATCCAGCCATAAATGAAAAAAAAAACAGACTCAACATCAAAAAGAAAAATTTCCTACATTCAATATAATAGAAGGAGAAGGGGGAGGTATTTATAAGATTAAATATTCATATAAGTTTAACCGTTTCAAGATCATATTAAAATTTATTAAGAGGAAAGACACCATGCCCATACTACTGCTTGCTTCCTGTCGTATACCGTGTGCACTTGTAATTTTCAAGCGCAAATTTTTATTATAACGTTAGCGCAACTTTCTCGTTTAAGCATAGAATTATAGGAAATTTAGTTTCTTTATTAGGTT
Source organism: Microlaimidae sp. YZB2_3 (assembly GCA_030248175.1). Lineage (NCBI taxonomy): Eukaryota > Metazoa > Nematoda > Chromadorea > Desmodorida > Microlaimidae > Microlaimidae sp. YZB2_3. The sequence goes on along the minus strand of JASAMX010022966.1, from coordinate 12,443 downwards.
GAAAAGTTTACTGCAAACGTTTTTCAACTAGTGAACACTTTAAACAGCATAAAAGCGACTACGGACATTATCACGAAAGCAACAAACATACTTATAATACAAACAATGTTTTATCATTATTTACTTTATAATTACAAGAATAATCACCTAAATCATGGAAAGCAAGACAAAACACACATTGCACACGGAAATCCAACCAATAACCACGTTATATCAATTACTCACAAAACAGCTAAATACTTGCACTGTACTTATAACACTATACAAAACAAAAATAGACAATATTACATGCAGGAAAACCTTTTAGGTTTTTTTTATTAAACACACTATACAGACTATGAACAATAATTAGAAAAGAAAAAAACTAATGATATAGTACAAAATATAGAAAAACCAAGAAGCGATAACAAAACTCCTTAGGAAACCCGTGATCACATCATATCGCCATCTTTTGTACATTTGGCAGTCCTAAAAAATAAAATAATTAGTAATTAAAAAAAACGAAACTGATTGCTGCTAGACCGAGTTTAATTTTCATTTCGTTATTTAAGATAAAAGTAGCACTTAGCACGAATATATAAAAAAATCTCAGTAGTGGTGAGTTAGATGAATGCGGTGCGGAGTCAAACTTTTTGTATTCGATTTTGATGATTTTTTGTAAAAGCTTCACCCCTGCCCACAATAGATCACAAAAATTTTTTCATCAAATATCTTTACTGGTTCGGGAAATATGACCCCCTAAAAATGGCTCTTTTCGATAATTCTGTACTTGAAAAATTGCTTAATGGGTATAAAAAGTTACGTTACAAAATATGCACTCAAAGAAAGCAGCTACATTCTGCTTTAATTTGATACCTTGATTGTTAAGATTGGTGCAATATTTGTAAAGATATTGCGTTTCCTGTACAAAAAAACCTAGGTTTTTTTTGCTAAAAAAACGAAACGACGGCAGTAAATTGATTAAGTTTGCCCAATATTTTTGCCTTCACTTCGTATTTTAAGCGAAAAAATCCAGAGTTTTTGGTACGGGAAACGCGATATCTCAAAAAATACTGCACGAATCTTAACAATCAAGGTATCAAATTAAAGTAGAAAATAGCCGGTTTCTTTGAGTTAATATTTTGTAACTTAAAACGCCATTTTGGCTTTGGGGGCGTATTATCTCCTGAACTAGTGGAGATATTTTGATCAAAAAATTTTGATGGGTTATTATAGGCAGGGGTAAGGTTTTTATAAAAAAATCATCAAAAGCGGACACAAAAAAAAGTTTGACTCCGCACCGCACCTTTTAAGGAAATGGGGATGTGCAGATTTAAATATACAGAAACATTTTTTTAATTTGCTATTATAAAATCAACAGTAAAAAAATCATAAGTGTGAAAAATAAATTACAAAAAGGGCACACAGAATTAAAGTCTTTTTTTTCTAAAAACATTACATTGCGAGCCCATAGTAAATTATGTTTTGTGGATTTTATCAAATACCTAGATAGCTCATATTGTGCATAATTTAATTTAGGTCTTGATTTACTGTCAGAATCATGATTTTTTTAAAGTAATTTTTTTACATTTTTTATTTCTGGTGTATTAACCGCATGAAATCTTAGGAGCTGTAGAGAAAACCTGGTGCTTTCGAAATTTTTTTTGGAACTTGGAGCCAAAAAAAAGAACAACAAACAAACAATCTTGGGCAAAAATATAAAGCAAAATATGATTAAAGGTTGATTTGGACTAATTTTTAAACGAGTTCCAGCTGCAATAACTGTTAAAATATTTAATTTAATGAGGAAACTCGCCTTTTACGTACTTTTCATGGAATGTTTAGATGCTATTGAAGGCAATGACATTGCCTTTTGTTTAAATTTTTGTTTCAAATGCTTTCAAACTTTCTATGGTGGAGATAGAGTTCAGTCCACCCACCACACAGATTATTTTCTTAAAATCACAGGTCGTTTTTAGATTTAACATTTTAGTCTTTAAAAGTCCAGTTTTGAAACCTAACATTCAACACATATTATTTATTTATTTTGTTCAGTGCTTATTTCATTAATTCCTATTTCGATTGATAAAAATTTACCTAAGATCAATTAAATTGACCAACATCAGTCCAAGGTGAACATTCTACGTGAGACTTTTTCTGTCGATTTGGCGCGTTCAGCCCTCTCTAATTCCTCTAAGCTGATTGGCTGAATTCCTTGAGGCAGCTTTCTCATTGCTGGAGCACCGCCTTCACCCGCAGCTCCGAACAGTTTTCGCAGCACACTGCTCCCGTCTCCTTCCCCTCCCGCTTGGCGCATTTGGGAACCTAAAAATTATTTAAATCGTAAAACTGAAATCAAATATACCACTTTAAAAATGTTTTATTTTTCCCGAGTCCTTAGCTGTCTGGAGAACCAAAAAAGTTTGCTGATGGTACGTATAAAACAATTATTGCAGAACTCCAACAGTGGTTTATTCATAATTTACTTATTATATATTAATAAATAAGGTTAACAGTCATTTCGTAGGAATTAATTAAGTTGACATGGGTGTAACCAAGGTGTATGGAGTTTTTTAAACCGCCTTTTGGTTCGGCAAGGAAAAAATTTGGGGATGCGGACAAACAAGTTTTATATACTTTTTCGCACTTCGCTCCGCTTGCTCAGCACAAGATAGCTTCTTTCCTTGTTTATAACCTTTAAATTAAATCACGCGATTTTTTAGGGTTGAAACGATGTTATACAGCTTTTCGACTATTTGAAAAATTTTACGATAACATTTTGTGGCAAGTTTTTTTTGTGTTTTTTACACTTAAAGGTGCGGTGCGGAGTTATACTTTTTATCTTCGATTATGATAATTTTTGTGAAAACCTTACCCCTGCCCACAATAGCCCACAAAAATTTTTTCAACAAAATATCTCCAGTGGTTCAGGAGTAATATCCCCCAAAATTGGCATTTTTTGAAAATTCAGTACGTGACAAATTGTTCAATGGGTATTACGATTTACGTTACAAATTATGCACTCAAAGAAAGCGACTACTTCATACTCTAATTTGATACCTTGATCGTTAAGATTAGTGCAGTATTTGTCGAAATATTGCGTTTCCCGTACAGAAAACCCGCGATTTTTTCGTTAAAAACACTAAAAGACGGCAGTGAGTTTATGAAGTTTGCCCAACCTTTCTTTCCTTCACTTCGTGTTTTTAGCGAAAAAAAAATCGAGTGTTTTTTGTACAAAAAGCGCAATATCTGTTGCTCCGGCTGGGGCCCCCGGCCGCTTCGGCTGGCGCGCCGCGGCGGGCGGCGGCGCTTCGCGCGCTGATCCAGACGCCGAAAAATAGCGACAAATACTGCACACGAAGGTGGACTAGAGAAGAGAGGGAGGAACTAATATAACGATCAAGGTGTCAAATTAGAGTAGAACGTAGCCGCTTTCTTTGAGTGAATAATTTGTAACGTAAATCGTAATACCCATTGAGCAATTTGTCACGTACAGAATTGTCGAAAAATGCCATTTTTGGGAGGTCATAACTCCTGACTTACTGCAGATATTTTGTTGAAAAAATTTTTGTGGGCTATTGGGGGCAGGGGTAATATTTTCACAAAAAATTATCAAAATCGAAAACAAAAAGTTGGACACCGCACCTTTAACCAAAAAATTAAGAGGGGCAACAGTTTATTGTTTCCCCTCTTAATTGGTGACACTTTCGATTTGACCACTGCTGAACCACCTTCCCCTCTTTTAGATTATTAAGATTCACCTTATAAAAGTTTTTTCGGGCTTCGCTCGCCTCAGCGCTCGGTTAATTTAAACTTATTACTTACAATAAGTTATAAGTTTAATTACATTAAACTTATAACTTATTCATTTGCTGGTGAAATGCGACATACCGCTGTCTATGTGGTGTTTGTCGGCTGGTGGAACGGGAGGTGAGTGCTGCGCGGGGACCTGGACTGTGGCGGCCTGCTGCTGCTGTTGTACCTGGAGGGCGCGCATGAGACGCTGCTGCTGTTGCTGCACTGCCGCTGCCTGTTGACGGATGAGGGCGATGGCCTGCGGGTCCCCGCGCGCTGCCGCCGCCTGTAATGCCTGGGCCTGGAACTGCTGCATTGCTTGAGCTGAAACATATTCACAATACCAAATAAGCAAAAAGTATTTTTCGACAAAAGAAGAGACGTTTAAAAATTTCGCATAAAATCGACAGATCCAGTGTTTATAAAACTAGAACCAAATGTGAAATTATAACCTATTATATGGTAACACTGAACAAGGGAACCCCTAAAAATTGTCAATAAATTTTTCATATTTCGATTCAGCCTATAATGTTCAGTTCCAAGTTAAGTAGACAAGAGTCCGGGCTAAGGGCCTAGCCCTTGAATCGGGGGTACTACCATAGATGAACACGGTCACCAAAGCTAGGGGGGTGTTTACCTCGGGTAAATGACATTTCAAAATCTAAGAGGTCTAGCGGTCCTAGGGGGCTCGAATTCCCTAGCTTTCTAGGGGGGTCCACCCGGGGTGGAAGATTTTGAAACCTAGAGGGGGTCGGTCAGGTTGGGTCCAATGTCCGAAGAAAAATACTTAAACCATTTAAGGTTTAATAATTGTTTTTTATAAGATAATACTACATCCGACCTGTGCACAGTCTGAAAATGCCCCCACCCGCTTTATTGGAGGATTTGCCCCCGTTTTATTGGCCCTCCTCCCGCCAAAAAATGAAAAAGTACCCTGAAGTTATGACGCCATTTTTGACCTATGATGACACCATCATCGTGATTTTTTTGCAGTTTTTAGCTTATTTCAATGTATTTTAAGTCATTTTAGACCTATTTTTACCTTATTTTCGCTTTTTTGTCCTTTTTTTCCCTTCTCCCTTCTTTTTTTCTTCTTCTTTTTTTCTGCCCTGCTTGCCCCCCGTTTTGGAATTGCCCCCCAATAAAACCCCCGGGGGGCAGAGCACAGGTCTGCCACATTTTATTGAATAAAAAGCGATATTCTGGTATAAAAAAGGTGTAAAAACATGAATTTGTGTTGAAAATTCACGTTTTTGGAAGAAAATTTAGTATAAAAAAGTACTTAAAATTTTCTTGAGGGGAGGGGGGGTCAGACTTCAAAATCTAGAGGGGATTAGGGGTAAAAAATTCGATAATTTGGGGAGAGGTGAGGGGGGCTGGATTTTTTTTCTAGGGGGAAGGCCACAAAATTTTGAGGCTAGGGGGTGGTGGGCCTCACCCTACCCATACATGGGCACGGGGGGGGGGGGTTGGGGGGGTTAACCCCCCCGAATTCTGAGAAGGAGGGTTTAACTCCCCCCCACTCAGAAGTGGGGGGGGGAAAAAAGGTTAACCCCCCAATTTTGGAAAAATGAAGAAAAAAAATGTCTTTAAAATGACTTCTAACTGCCTCCAAACTTAAGTTTTGAGGTCAAAATGAATGTTTTAAGCAATAAAAAGCTCAAAAATGCAATAAAAAGGGCTTTTTGACCTAAAATTAGCGTTTTTTACCTATTTTTCCTTTAAAATCGAAAAACGATATGGGTAAAATGCACTCCAGAAAAAAAACGATATGGGTATTTTGCGTTTTTCGGATTTTAACCCCCCCTAATTTGGGGTTTAACCCCCCCCACTCCGGACCAACTTGCCCATGTATGCCATAACCCTCTTGTTCATCTATGGGTACTACGCTCTCTAAATTATACCTTTAAATTTCTATTAAAATTAAAACAAAAATTAAAAATGTCAAAAATTTTAAATTTGTATGATATTCATAACTGCTGACATTCTCTCATTATTATATTTTTTTGTTTTTTTTTTTAAATTCCATTTTCATTTCATACCTGTAAGTTTCAATTAGTTTGCAATGCAACAAATTTAAATAAGTTATGGGTAAAGCTGGGACTGAGTTTTAATGACTGAGTAAAAAGTGGACCCCGATAATTTAAAATGAAACCAAGAAAAAGCCACAATAACATACACTTGTTTTGTTTTAACTTGTACCTCTGTAGGTGGATAAATTGTTTTGTATTAAAACAATAGAAAATATTCATTGGAAAGATTAGCCAGGGTATTTCATCATCCATACTTTACAACGCAAAAAAGTTAACCTAAGCTAATTGTAACCAGGTCGCTCTGTTAAACATTACTTCTATATTAGTTTAACAGACCTGTGCACTGCCCCCTCCCCGGGGTTAAAACGGGGCGTGGGGGGCCATTCCAAAACGGGGGAGCACGGGGGGCAACTTTTTTGAAACGGGGGGCATACAGAGGGGAGAAAGAAAAAAAAGAGAAAAAAAGAAGAAAAAAGAGGGGAAAAGGGAACAAAGGGACAAAAAAGCGAAAATAAGGTAAAATTTAGTCTAAAATGGCTTAAAATACATTGAAATAGGCTAAAAACTGCAAAAAATTCGCGATGATGGCGTCATCATAGGTCAAAAATGGCGTTATAATTTTAGGGTACTTTTTCATTTTTTGGCGGGAGGGGGGCAATAAAACGGGGGAGGGCAAATCCTCCAATAAAACGGGGGGAACATTTCCAAACCGTGCACAGGTCTGGTTTAATTATAATCACTAATATTTAGGCGCTGCTTCACAAAGAGTTAAATAGAAATCTAATGTAACGCGACAACGGTTCTGACGACAGGCCATTACCAAAATTTACAAAATCATAAAATAAAATTACACATAAAAAAGCAGATACAAACCTTCGTAAGTTCAGAACTCAAATTTAATTTGAAAAAAAAGACAATTTAATAAAGTTAAGCACCTCTGACGACCTGCATCATGATGGCTGGATCCAAGCCTGTGGGAGGCATTCCGGCTGGTCGTGGTGCTGCATTAGGGATCCAAGGCGGGGGCATAGCGCCGGGACGGGAAGCACCCGCCATAGCCGCCGCCGCCATCATAGCTGTCATCTGGGCGCGCATCACCTGCTCCGGATTACCCACCGGATTCCCTTCCATTGGTTGCATTGTCTGGTGTTGCTGATGTTGTTGCTCGGCTGAAATTATTATCTTATTGTTTATCGTTACTAACTCAATTTTCGGACGTCAACGAAACTGTGTCGTCCCTTAATTGGTGTTGTTGTTGTTGACAGTCATAAATAATTCATAAAAGTATGCCCAGATTTTTTTGAAAATCGCGAAATAATTAAATATAAAACAAAGTGCGCGATAACACTAAAATCCGTAGGTAATTGCTTTGAAACCACTAAAATAATATAACTTTCGTTCTTTGGTTTAAGAAGAAACCCATTAAAATCTTTTGTTACCAATATTAAATTAAGATGGATGTAAAAAAACTTGTAACATTTTTGAATAAAATAATTTATATAATGTAAATAGGCAGTTTAGACTTTTTTAAACAAAAAAAAATTAAGCGGTTGTAATGTTTTTAATAATAAGAATCCCTCCTTCCCCTCTAGTTATCTGAATCAGATTTATGCGCTAGTATCATTATAAGAGAACATTAACAATAAATATATCTATTGACGTGTGTGACAGTGATGTTCCTACCATAATGTTTTTGGTCGGGTCCGCTAGGGGGAAGGGGGTCCACCCCCGGGTGGAAGGCCAAAATTTTTATGGGGGGGGGTTCACCCCCGGGTGGAAGGCCAAAATTTTTCAGGGGGGTCCAGGGGGGTTCAGACACCCCTGGCTTTTTAGGGGGGTTGACCCCGGGTGCGAGAATTTAAATTTAGAAGGGGGGTCGGGGGGTGTCGATTTTTTAACAAAGTTTTTTAAATCAATAATTTAAGTGTTTTTAGGTCTAATATTGAATTTTATATACTATACTAAAACAGCCTATTTAGACCTAAAAAGTGTATTTAAACACTGTTTTTAACTAAAAAACGGTGTAATAAAATAAAAAATAAAAAATTATACTTCTAAATTTTTTAATTTCTGAAAAAAACTTGCTCTGTACTCACCTTTTTTTATCATTGTGTTTTGTTTTATGACTATTGTATACTATGTATTCTTTTTTTTTCAAACTAAATTTATTGTCATAAGTGTATGTACTACTGTATATTATACCGTGCAATAAATCTTTTTATCTATCTTTATCTTTAAATTGGTCGGGAGGGGGGGGGGGAAGGGGGTCAGCTTTGCTAGGGGGGGGGAGTCAGGCTGATCGCCCTCGAGCTTTTTTTTTTTTGGGGGGGGGGGGCGGCCCCTGGATTTTTTCTAGGGGGGGGGTCCAAAATTTTGGCTCAAGGGGGGTGGACTTCTCTGTCCCCCCAAAAAACATTTATGGTTCCTACCCTCCAATATCATGCTCCAGAGATCGGGCCATTTTAAGCGAAGAGAGCTCCGGAGCTGCGCCCCTTAGATAAGCGATTTTAAGCTGATTTAAGCTTAAAATACATTTAAAAATTACTCTATTAGCATTTATAAGACCATTTCTAGCGTTTTAAATAAGTTTTGAAAAAAATTACGAAATAAACTATGATATCATTTTTAATTATTTATGAAGTTAGTAAGGGCGGAGATGCGGAGCTCCGGGAGTTGCTCCGGAGCTCCACATCACTATTGTATGATCACTTTTATGGGCCTAAATGTATAACATTATCAATATTATAAATTATAATCAGTCACAAGTCAAATTAAGCTAAATAAACTTCAAAACTGGTAAGTAAAGACGTCGGTAGACACAAGCGTACTTTCAGTTCTGCGGGCGCGTGCCACGGTGATGTCCTTCATGGTCTGCCCTGACTCGGAGTCTTGGTCCAGAGAATTTTCCGTCGGCTCCGAGGTTTTTTTCATGTGCATCTGCTTCAACACTGCAGTCGGACAGAACACCGGCGCGTTCGCCGAAAGACCACCTGAAAATGATCGATTGACTGATAATTATTGCTCAGTTATACCATTATACTACACTGGATAAGTAAGGTATTGAAGGTTGTATTATCTTTCACTATAAATATTATAATTAAATTATAATATGGACTCTTTGCAGCATGATACAACTAAAAGCTTACCTTTTTAAAAGGATTTAAGAAAAGAGTATTTTATTATTTTCAAATACAATAATTATTCTTTTAATATAAAAAAAAGTGTGACAACAATCTTTTTATCATTCTATTATGATTATTTCTGCCTAAAAACCTAAAAAAACAACAAAAAAAAATTATTTTATACACACACAGTTATATACAATCATTACTAATAGGCACAATAAATAATAACACCACCACATAATTAAGTTCACCTTATTATTTTCCGCCCTAATTATATTATGATTAAAACATAAAGATTTTGTATTATTTTAATTTACGGTCAATTCATTTCAAATACATCATAAAGATATTTTTTTAATTAAAAAAACAATAACCACACTAAGCCCTGATTGATAATCGTGTTGTAAATATACCAAACGCATTTTGACATACAACACAAATTTACTGCCAAAACGGGATATTGCAACGATGATTTTAATTAATGATAATTTATATTAGGTAAATCCTTGTAGAATAAAGCCTAAATATATATCTATATATACATATTGATAAATACTTTGTTTAAATAGTAACAACCAGGCCAAGGATTTTGAATAAGTTTAGAAGCTCATGTGATGTCCAGAAATATAAGACCGAATAAATCGAGTTTTTGAAAGAGAGAATGCGAAACAATTTGCTATTTTTAGCTTTTTGACTGAAAAATGAGCGAACAAGACTTCAAACTGTAATCTATTCTTCAGGCTCAGTACCTCATTGACTGACGTGCTGCGTTACACCATCGCTTTACAGCTTTACATTTTTTTAAACGAAAAATTTTTTTTTAATCAAAAAATTATAATAAATTTTGCTTTTTAATTTTATTAAATAAAAATTTTATTAATTGCTCTTTTTAATATTTAGTTCATATCTGAGTAAAAAGTATAGTAGCAGTAAATTACAGTGTCTTTGTCCTATACTTAAAAAGGGCGCAGAACAGATGATGGGCAACCTTTTTTTAAGATGCATTTTGATATTCTGAATAAAATGCCCGATATTAAAATGCATAGTCCGCGTCATGCATGCATTCTTAGGCTATTTTATTACATATATTTACAGTCGTTCGACAATTTAATTCTGTTAGTTTTAATTTATGAGCTAAAAGGGTTAAACATTTTTTATAAATTTTTTTCAGTGTTTTGTATTACATTAGAATTCGTATTTAAAGGCGTTATATTTTTGAAACAACATCACAACGGAAGTCGTTAAACTCACTTGATATATCAGGCTTGTGCGGATTGCATTGCAGATTGAGATTATATTCAGATCCATTTGAAATTAAAATATTTTAATAGCCCAAATACTTTCCCCTTGTATACCTCTCAGAGTCTGAGCTGCTCGGAAAGCTAGTAACCCAGCCAACCAAATACCCCGCACCATACATGGGCGGGGGGGTTAACCCCCTCAAATTCTGAGAAGGTGGTTTAACCCCCCCCCACTCAGAAATGGGGGGGGGAGAAAAGGTTAACCACCCCCCAATTTTGAAAAAATAAAGAAAAAATGTCTTTAAAATGACTTCTAACTGCCTCCAAACTTAAGTTTTGAGGTCAAAATGAATGTTTTAAACAGTAAAAAGCTCAAAAATGCAATAAAAAGGGCTTTTTGACCTAAAATCAGCGTTTTTACCTATTTTTTCAAAATCGAAAAATAATATGCAAAAAACTATATGGTAAAATGCACTCCGGAAAAAAAACGATATGGGTATTTTGCGTTTCTCGAAAGTACTGGGATTTTTAGTACTGGGACCCTCCCCCCAAATTTCAGGGGGGGGGGGAATGTCCGGTGTACCCTCAAATTTTAGGGGCCCCCACCTGCCCACCTAGCACTCTCCACAGGTGGTAAGGGGAGTGGGTCCGAGGACCGGCCGCGACGTGGACGCTACCATAATAAAATATCGCATCATTCTTAGTAATATCATAATTTACTAAAAAAAATTATAATACTAAAAGAATGAGGTTGTACATTGGCCCCCTGAAAATGCTCAATAACAATAATAATTTTATTATAAATTCAATTTAAGGGTTTTAGGAGCTCTAAACCAGTTGAGTCCATAAGGAAGAAAGGGGGGGGGAGCAGGGTGGGGTCCACCCCTCCCTCAAAATTTCCGAATTTTTTGCCCCCGACCCCCCCTTAGAATTTGTACTCTGTCCCCCCCCCCTGCTCCCGGGAAAAATTTTAAGTACTTTTTTATACTAAATTTTCTTCCAAAAACGTGAATTTTCAACACATATTTATGTTTTTACACCATTTTTATAATAATATCGCTTTTTATTCAATAAAATGTAGTATTATCCTATAAAAAGAACAATTATTAAAGTTATTATGGTTTAAAACTGTTTTGCTTTGGACACCGGACCCCACCTGACCCCCCTCTAGATTTCAAAATTTCGCACCCCGGGTCGACCCCTCCCCCTAAAAAGCTAGGGAGGGGGTCCGGACCCCCCTGGGACCCCCTACTAGATTTTGAAATGTCATTTACATACTCTGAATCCAGGGGCGTAGCCAGGATTTCGGAAAGGGGGGGGGTTGTACTCCATACAAATTTTTCAAAAGGGGGGGGGTTGTAGGGGGTTGTACGCCAAATTTTCAAAATACCGTAAAAAAGACATTAAAAAAGGGTAAAAATTTTTACGCTTCGCGCTAGGTGATTCTTTTTGTTGTTAATTGCATTGTTTTTTTAAGTTAAACTTGAAAAATTTCCAGTTTAAAAAGGTATAACATTAAAAATCGTGCGATAGCACGAAAAAATTTTTTAAAATTGTCTTTGAAATTCAATAAAAACATCACTTAAAGGTTGTGCTAAGGTAAGGTATATAAATAAATGTCAAGCGCTGAGCTCACCGAAGCGTGGGAAAATTTTTAAAATTGTTCCTTGGTACACCCATATTTTTACCTCCGCCGACCCAAAAGGGGGGGGGGGGGGTTGCCACCCCAACAACACCCCCCCCGTGGCTACGCCCTTGATCGTGTCCAAAAAAAGTTTTGAGGTATACCTCAAATACTCCATTTTTAGCGTTTTAGTACTTGCACCTCAAAATTTTAGGCGGGGTGGTGGGGGAGTTGTCCGTGGTCATACATAAGCATGGACCTGGCAAGCTTAGGGGGTGGGCTACCCGGCTGTAGGTTTCGATTACGCTTTAGACTTGAGTTTTGCTCAGACTTAAGTTTTTCTAAGGCTTAGATTAAGTAAGCTTAAGCTTGGATTTTGCCTAGGTTTCGTTTAGGCTTAGTTTAGTCGCTGATTTTCTTTACCGGTTTTGTGGTAGGTTTTGGCCCTTCTCACCTGGGGTAGACCAGTTTGAAATCCAGAAAAGGGTTAGCGGGGGTCTCGTTTCCAAACAAAGTCACATTAAATCATTTATTTAAGTTTTTTAGCCCTAACATTGAATTTTATATAATAAAATAGATTATTTATGTATAAAGAGAGTACAAAAGTAGTTTTTTTTTACTACAAACATACCCAAAATTTGGCTCG
>JASAMX010022965.1:0-10116 GCA_030248175.1 Microlaimidae sp. YZB2_3 | reverse complement strand
ATTATTTTACTTTTTAACTTACTAGCGTGAAATTTTTACTAGTGTGTGTGTATGTGTGTGTGTGTGTGTGTGTGTGTGTGTGTGTGTGTGTGTGTGTGTGTGTGTGTGTGTGTGTGTGTGTGTGTGTGTGTGCGTGCGTGCGTGCGTGCGTGCGTGCGTGCGTGCGTGCGTGCGTGCGTGCGTGCGTGCGTGCGTGCGTGCGTGCGTGCGTGCGTGCGTGCGTGCGTACTTGCGTTCACCAAAAAGGCCTGAAGGTGGAACGCAGCCAGCTTTGAAATAAATTTTTTTTGAAAACTTGTTATACGCATAATATTGATTTTTTTCTGAAGAGATGTTCCCCGATGCCCAGTTCTTTTTTGTAGCTTTAAATAAAACTTAACATTTGTTTGTTATTTGTTTTGTTTGTTATTTTTATTAAACAAATTTTGTGTAAAATTTTTAATTGTTTTGTTATTAAATTTTGCATTCAATATACTCAATGCCTCGATGACTTGCAAGTCATCGAGGTGAGCCCAGTTATATTTGCCTATAAATACTTCCAGGGTGAGATCGCCCTTTTTTCTGCATTATTTTAAAATCATTTTTAAGGCTTGTACCTAATTTGAAAATAAGTTAATATAGTTAATGTTTAAGTTTTTGGAACTAGAAAAACCACAGCGGGGTTGTCCAATCGTTCACTAAATAAAAAAGTAGAGTGTTGTCTTAAGCAATCAAAACCAAATGAATTAATATCCTTTGATTAAAGATTTTCAAAAACCAAAATTTCTAGCTTAATTTTGGGCATTACAAAAATAATTAAAATTACATTGCTTCATCCCGTTATCAGTTTGGTCCCTCTTTTTTTTATTCAATTAACATCTGCAACAACCATTAGAAATTTATTTTTTTATAATTTATGTAAAACTTTTTAAAAAAATTCACAGAGTTTTTGATCGGTAACATGTACAAAATGCAGGGGCCGGTACTACTGGTGAGGGGCTGGCTGCCGGGGCAATCGGAGCCAAGGCCCAGGAAAATTACCGTCTCTATATATTTGTCTTTAGAAAGGAAACGATCTCCATTTTCGTTGAAATGACTGAATGAATAAATAAAAAACTGATTAATGTGTTTTTTAGCTTTGGATATATTTCATTTTAAGCCTCAAGTGTTAGATTATTAAATGATTAGGAAATGACGGATGTGAAATACACGCTATGCTATTCTTAAATACAATAAGAAATTCTTATTGTCATGCTATACTTTACTGGACTGAAAAATACATTGTGTTTCTTTATTTTTTATTTAAGTACTATATCTATACTGATAAGTTTACGTGATTCTTTATTTTTATTTCAGCACTATATTTACTGAGAAATTTACGTACATAACTTTTATTAACTAGTTTTAATTTTAAAAAAATTAAATGATTTCCTCCATATAACAACATTGAAATAAGCTTAATAAAATTTCTATAAACAATTTTTTATATTTGTTAGGATTCAAATTAAATCAATAAATAATAATACTATATTAATTAATAATTAACTTTCTATTTTTATATTAACACTCAGGCCCTGTGCCATAGGGGCCAGGGGGGCCATGCCCCCCCTCTTTCTGGGTTGGCCGGGATAAAAATAAGGAAGAGAAGGTAGGTCCAGGATGGGGGTGGAGGGTGGTAAAAGCGAAGGTAACTCCATTATGAATCCTACTCCTCCCTACCTCCTTTCTTGGGGTATGCCAAAAGTGAATTCTGCCGGCCTGGCTGTCTTGAATTCAATGTAAATAGGTATTTTTAAGCCCTAATTTTGCTCATTTTATATGCTAAATCAAAAATTTCGCCTCTGGCGGCTGAGGGGACACCCCAAACCTCCCGGCGGACACTTCGCGTCCGCCAGACGCTCTTTTGCGGCGCAAAATTTATATTCCGTTTTCAGTTTTCTAGAGTCTGGCCCCCTCCTTTCAAAAATTCTGGCACAGGCCCTGCTAACTTACACATATACAATTATTTTGAATTGTAGTTTGTTAGCGAGATTTGTGAAAGTAAAGATAAATTAGACGTGGTTTGTTTATTTTTACATATTCAATAAAAAATAGGGAGCCATAGAAGCCACTAAAATTAAAACAATTTAGCCCCTTTTGTATATCAACCATTCAACTTCTAATTTTTATGAATTCTGATTGATTGATTGATTTAAGTGGCAGGAAAATGCATTGATTCCATTGGTTACTACATGGCCCCTGTTTATATGCCCTAAACAAATAAAGCAGCCACGTATGGTTTGTCAGGAGAACTTGGAACTAGAAGTGTAAAACTTTGAACTAAAAGTTTAAAATCCCTAAAAACTGAACTTAAGAATAAGCATGCAACCTAAGCCCGTTAATGCATGTCTTTTTTGCTTAAGATAGGCTCAAAGTTGATATTTTCGCAAATATATATTTCAAACGTTTCATAACGATTTCAGCAAGTTTCTTAAGTATGGCTTTAAATATTTTGTTCCAATAAAAACTTCAATGCTTTGTTTATCGTTCGATAATAACAAATTTAGATTTATTATACAGTATAATTTTTAATTGACTTCTCAAGTTGCTTTCACTGCAATTGGTTCCCTTTGCGAACGTTATCACTATCACGTTTCGCTGCTCAGTGTAGAGGAAGAGGAGGAAGAGCGATTTCACGCAAAGTTCAACATTAAACTCCACTGGGGCCTTTCTATGTCTTAGACGCGTTTTAGCGATTTAGGGTCATTGGAGCAGAAAAAACTTGGAACCGGACGTGAAAAACTTGAAGCCATATGTGTGCAATTTCTAGAACCTATGCCTAAACCTAAATCTACCAGAACCTATGCCTAAACCTAAATCTAACCCCGAACATTTTCTTTATTTTCGGTTTCGGGTTCCGATTTTCAGTTTTTTAGGTCAAATTTTTTAACATTTTCTACGGCTTCAAGTTTTTTACTGACGACTGCAAAAACCCCGTACCTTTTTTGACCTAAAAAAATTGCAAAGGATAAAATTTGGAAGTAGAGCAGACAATGGGCCGAAGATCAATCCTTTTTTGACTAAAAATTAGACAATAATTATAATAGTATGAAAGAAATCTGTATAATAAAAATAAAAAAATGAAGTGACGTTTTAATATTTGATTCTAGACAACGGAAACTGTGTTCGAAACGGGAACGGCCCATTTCGCTTCCGCCACTTCGCTCCTCACCCATTTTGCTCCCAAGAAATTTTTGCAAACTTATTATTTTTTGCTGGGACCAAACACGCTCTTGGCTTATTTCGACCAATTTTATAAATTAATCACAAAAAAGATTTGTTTGATTTTTAGGTTCCTCCTAGGCTAAGGAAAATGTAGGGTTTCCATCTTTAAGAGCGTCGCAAAAATGCGTTCACAAAATTTGCCAGGAGCGAAGTGGGTCGGGAGCGAAGTGGCGGGAGCGAAGTGTCCCCAATTCGTTCCAAACACAGAAAATCTTGCTTCTTTGCTGCTCAATGATGATGAGCATATAGCGTGTTGACAACCGGTAATCTCGCAGCTTCTCAACTCTACCTTATACTGAGATTCCATACTTGCTTTGCAATCTGCGTCTGACACATGGTTATAATCAGAAAAAAAGTTAATATGTTTAATACAAAAATTTGTTTTAAAAGTTCTTTTCTAATTTTTAAAATATTTTATAAAAAATTATAATAGAATCTTAAATCAAAAATATTACAAAACTCTATTTTAGAAATCTAATAAAAAATGACGAAGACCCCAATTGCTGAATTTGAAATTGAAATTTGAGCCAAAAATTTAAAAATTTATAAAAAAGAAAATCAACCACAGCTAGATGTGTTTTTATGGTTATTTTTTGCTCCACGTAATTAATAATAATTAATTAATAATCATAAGTAGTTAATAATTAAGTAATAATAATCATCGTAAGCATTTCCTTAAGATTTGACTTTTGTACAAATGAACTTCAGGTAAAATAACCCTCGGGTAATTTGACCTTCGGGCTTATTTTTCCTGAATCTAAGCGAAACCTAAAAGTCAAGCTAAATTCCTCGATGGTCAATTAGTCTGAATTTTTAAATTATCGAATTGTCATTTTACTTGAATGTCATTTGTCGAAGGTCATTTTACCGAAAGTCTTTTTTTTTGCGATGGAAAAATTACTAAAAACGGTTATTTTTAGCTAAAACTAATTTATGTATTATTATTTACCTCAATGTTTTTGGCTGTCTGTGAAGAGTGAGCATTGTAAGTATAACCGAGCTTAGTCTAGAAGAATTTGAGCATTTGATTTAATTTTTTTTGTTTCAGTAAATTATTTTTCTCCCAATCTAATTATACATAAAGCAGATTTAAACCATGAATTTTTGTTTTACTTGCATTTGCAGCCTTAGCAACATCCCTTGGTTGGTTTTTCATTTTATTAAATTAAAATCCCAAGAGAAAAAAATCAATTTAATGTTAAAAAATAAAACAAAATCATGCAAAAATATACCAGTATACTCTAAATTTCGAAAAAATAATTTATTGGTGTGGTGTGAGATTTTAATGGCGTTAATATTTTTTTGTTTTTTTCAATATTGTTGAATACATTAGTAAAACCAAAAATACATAACATTAGAGAATGTCCAACTATACAGTAAATTTCTGAACAAAATTTTGCTAGAAAAATCGCACTTTCGCAAAATGTCTTTTTTTGTTGTGCATTATTCAACTAAGACATCCAATAAATTTTGTTACTCATTGTACAAAATTCTCTGCATTTGTGACAGTTTTTTTTGTTGTGTAAACATTGTACTTTGTGTTACATTATGTGACTTGTACAATAAAATATCTTATCTTATCTTAATAATCACAGTACGAAAAAGCAGCTTTGAGTGCAAAAAAAGTCGTATTTTTTGAAAGAAAACTAACTGCGCTAAAAATCGCTGCGCGGGCCAACTAGCAAAAAATGACGGATTTTTCGAGAAAAATCGCACAAGGTTGCACATTTGCGACTTTTTAAACAAAAGTTTAATAAAAAAATTTTGTGTAAAGTCGGACATTTTCTTTAGTTATATATACTATTGCTAAAACTAAACAATATCGACGTGAACAGGCGGGATTTTCCGAAAATTCAGAGTTTTAATTTGTTTTCTTTTAAATTTCATAACCGCACAATTTAATTGGTCCACTCATGAACCCCTAACAATTATACGAGGTAAATTATCATCTGATTTAATTCGACCATTTCTTAGGTTAACGTATGCGATCTATAGGAAATTATCATCTGGCTTGTGCAGTTGCTCACTGAATAAAAAACAGATTATATAATAATATTTGTTTATTTGGTGAAGCACATTTAGTTCTTTTTTTTATATTTAAAACATTTGTGTTATCTAAACAGGCCGCGCCCAATTTGGTGCGTGTCCCAGCTAGGGCCGTATCTAAAACAATGTAAGAAGTCTTATATATGTTCTTTAATTTTATGTTTTATATTTTTGTGTTTATTCTCCAAACATAAACCATTCACGTCTGGCCTGGCCTTAAAAACATAAAAACTATTATTTTTTCAGTTTTTATTTTTTGCAGCCTCTAGCCCAAACTTTTTAGTTTCTGAGCAGCAAAAAAACGTCATGTTTACAGTAGCGGTAATGGGCTTTGACAAATAGGCAACATTTTTGACATAACAAAGCGACAATATCTACCCCTAAAACGAAATAAATGTTTTGCTTTTTTCCGAATGTAAATGAAAACTCTAATAGTTTTTAAAACAATGATTTTTGCATGCAAGTAAAACCAAAAAATTAATGAAATTGTGTGATTCAACATATTTTAATGAAAATGTTATAAAAAAATAAATACAAAATGTTCTGGACAAGAACTCACTAAGATAAGATCGTGGCAGCGACGCCTAATAATCTAAAAGCTTTTCTCAAGCCTTTTTTCAGAATTGTCATAAACCATTTATGATTGATTTTTTCGCCTAAAATAAACTTTGTAAGCTGCCTATTATAAGCTATTATCTTTGGTGTATATGTTTGTTTAGTTTTTTTAAATATAAAAAACACGTATAAATTTTTTTATTTAGATTTTTATTTGATTTGCTTTGCTTTAAAATAGCAATTTTAGTAATGGATCCAATTTGAATAAAGCATTCTTAGACCGAAAATTTTTTTCAATCTTTTTATGCAAGGAAACAAAATTAACAGTGTAAGTCCATGTATCAGTTTAATGCTATTGGTTTCTCGGGCAAACTTTTGTATTTACTTACATATTTTTGGTTTTTTTTTTGGTTTTGTTTAGTATGCCAGTCAGTGTATTGTATTATAGGCAACATTGAGAAATCAATTTTATACTAATATTGTTGGATGCAATAAGATTTGTATTAAATTTTTATAACATAATATTTTAAAAAATCAGCAAATCTTATACACAACATTACCCACACAAATATATCAAAATGCCGTTAGGGGAGGGAAAGAGGTAAAGTAAACAGTTATTCCCTCCACCCCTTTCGTGCATCCCTTCCCTACTGCACTTATCTCAAAAAAATTTCAAATATCTTTACTTTCGCAATCGGGAATTTCATAAAATTCGGCTTTCCTCAAAACAGTACACATCGCGAAGTGGGTGAGCTATTGACTAGTTCTGAATAAAGGTTTTTAGCGTAGGGAGAGGGTGCAATAACAACCAGCGCCAATTATGTGGAACAAAAATTAAGAAACAGCAAGAACTGGTACATTTTACAGTTTCAAATATTGCCGCTTTGTCGGTCTGGCGCTACTAGCGCGCTTAATTCTCATTTCTTTAATGTTTCAATGACAGAAAATGCTTCTATATAAAAGTTAGGAATGGTTTATGAAATCGATTTTTAAATTTTGAATAGTTTTACAACATTAACAAAATCTATGCAATTTCGAAATTAGTTTCAAAGCATAAATTGAAGCACGTCTACGTTTCAGTTAAATTTTAAACTAAATGATTTTGGTGAAGTGAAGTGTTTTTGTTTGATTTCTAAAATAATTCTCAGAAGCGTTGCTATTAAATTTATTTTTTATGAATTGAATGTTGGTATCAAAAACACTGAAATATTGTCGTAGTCTTAGCTTAATGGTTAAAATATCAAAATTACACGCGAAGACGCGACCGCAGCGAAAAGTTGGATTTCAGCCTGTAAGGGGTTTTGAAAAGAGTACCAGTGAAATAAGGATGAATTAAAGATCAAATAATGAGTGGAAAAACACATTAAAAACATACTAATTTATCTGATATGGATTTTATTTCAATAAATTAAAATATTTTAATTTAAACATGAACCAAATTTCAAGCTTTATATTCTTAGGATGTCCCTGGCGAGCTGAGCAAGTTTTTTTAATGTTTTATATATGTGGGTGACATTTTCGGAATAAAAGCTTTCGGGACTTCAAAAGATTTGATTTTCTGCAGTAATTTAATGATCTAAGCTTTTGCTGGAACTGAAGGATAGATTTTTTTGTCTAAAATGTTTATCGTTTCGAGATCAGCTTTTTAGCCATTAGATTATGTATTTTCGTAAAAATATTCTAAGTTAGATTGAAAGACTTATTTAACAAAAGGTTCGTTTTGTTATTATAGTTTCAAATATATAAAAGATTTCTACTATTTTGTCAATTAAGGTGACATTAATCATAAATTTGTAAAAAATTGGTGGTTGTTGTCAAAAAAATCCCATTAATCATACGTGGTTAGCTTTTCTTTTTTAAAATTTAATCACAATTTGGTATTCTCATTCGAGGCGCCATCCTTTTGGGAAAACATTAAAATGTTAAACATTTTTCTTCTTATAATATACCGAAGCAATTTAGGCTAAATGTTTCGGACCATGTTTTTAAAAATAACGCATTTTTGTTGGTAATTTTTTTTTAAAAATATTTTCTAAGATTTAAGATTTTAATCTGAAAAAATAATTTTGGTAAAAGCTTTGTGCATTAAATATGTCTACAAGAACACCAAAATTAAGATAATTCTTCTTAAAATGTGAAACTTAGGATAACTAATTGCTGTTACTATGAATAACAAAACTACTAGCGATGTATATCTGTTTGTATTATACCGAATCCCATTAGCTGAAAGGCTTGCAATGGGAACACGTAATAAAAAATTAAATTTTGTGTTCAGTCAAGTGATTTCGTCTCAATTGAACTCGGAAATATTTACTAAGTAACACGTCGTACTTATCAGACTGACTTAGTTTTCTTTTAAAATAGGCCAATGCAAGAATTAAATCTGGCTAACCTTGTCAAACGTTATAAGGATATGAAAGGACGAATGAAAATTGTTCTAACCGCACAATTTAGGTCTATTTTAGTGAATTTGTTTATATCCAATCATTTCAAGAAACATACGAAAATTATTGAGTATAAAAATTATGATTTTTGTTACAAAATTGTCAAAACAAGTTTTTTTTTAATTTTTGATACCAAAAAATTTTTGTTTAAAATGTTTAATTTCTTTGTTGTTAATATTCAATTTAATATTGCTATAGTCAATATTGACAATATTTTTGGTAAGTGCATAAAAAAACTTCAATAAGTGACTTAAATTTGGCAGGCTTAATTTCGGCTTAAAAACTTAACTTAAAGACTACTGTTATTTTTCAATGTGCAAATTATGTAATGAACTGTGTATGGCTAGATAGATCGCGATGTACCGATCTTGATGACTTATAGTTGCACTTGCACATAATTTTGCGTATGGAGACGCAATAGTAAGTAGCCGAAACTAAGGCTGGTCGAATTTTTTCATTAGTTACCCTATAACAAAAAAAATTGTAGATCATAAAATGCGTTTATTTTGCCGTACTCATAAAAGCGGCATCTCACGCTCTCATAAATATCGCCATGACGATAGGCGTGCAAACTTTTTTGGTTTTGTTGAACACAAGATTAAATTAATTGAAATTGACAATTTCTATAGAAATTAACCCATTTTATAAGTAATTTGTGATTTATTAACAAAATTTAATTTATATATTTAGTTTTAAGTTTTGCAAGTAGTTTTATTTATGTTTTTTTAAGAAAACAACTAAAAACACTCGCTTCATTGCAATGAGATGTAGATGTACATGACACACCGGGTGGCTAAACGCCGTTCCATACCCGCATCCGAGGCAATTTTTTTCTCCCGGAGAGTGGTCTTCCCTGATTGGTCAGCGAAGGAAAAGAAACTGAGATTAATTTTGCGTTCATAGGCTTTGAATAAAACGATTCGAACGTTAAAACAGTGCAAGTTATACATTATGTCACTTAAATTTTTTAAAACGTAAAACTAACAATTTTTTTACAAATTTAAATGAGGATTTTCGTAATTTATAAGCTTAAAAATTCTTTAAATGTGTGAACAAAACAAATGTGGCAGACGCGTTTATAACGTTAAGTTAGTCAAATCAACAGGACGAAGCTCTAGATTTCCTTCTGTTTTTAAAGATATATCCTAAAAATATTCTTAAATAATGTGTCGTTGATATTAAATTAAAACATGTAACGATTCATTAAAAAACACATTACGATAGTTTATTTTAAAGCTCGTTTTAATAGTGAAATGAATTGATATAAATTTTTACGGGTATTTTTATAAATCTTAATGTGTTTTTTGCACGTACTGTTTGTGTTGTGTTTTGCATTGAACAGCAAATTAAGAAGAACTTTAAAAACAAACAAACAAAGAAACTACTAGATACTGTAATAACTCAATATAAAATTATTTAAATTTCTATAAAATTTCATACGGCAAATACAACCGTTCCATATAAACTTGGAGCAGAAAATAGGAAACTTTGGTCTGGCGCTTCAAAAAGAAGCTCCAGCGAAGAGCTCCGCTTTTTAAGGAGCTCCGGAGAAACCGCCGGTGTTCTGAAACACTGCCTTATTTTTGGTATTGTTTTTATACATATTTAAAGAGTAATGTCATAAATTATTTGTTGGATAAATTTTGAAAACTTTTTTTTCAGATGTGAAAATGTAAATAACATAATTTCAAGTTCAAACAAGCTTTAAATTGCGCATTTTCAGGGCGGAGCTCTGGAGCATCTTCCACTTTAAAATTGCCGGAGCTCTGGAACATTTTTTGATTAGTTTTATTAAAGGTGGATAATCTAATAAAGGTATGTCAAAACA
>JASAMX010022964.1:20000-29234 GCA_030248175.1 Microlaimidae sp. YZB2_3 | reverse complement strand
AATAGATAAACAAACTACATACCTTGTGGTGTGTTATATGCTTATGTTTTAAATTATTTATTTGATTTTATTTTCTGCATTTTGTTTATGTTTAATTATTTTCTTATTATTTTTATTTTTATTATTATTAATATTATTATTTAAATTTTATTTTATTTTGTCAAAACGTTTTAGTTTGTATATGACATACAAGATACACGTGGTGGGCACACACAACATATTTCAAATATAGTGAACAACGTAACAATTTTATTTATTAACAAAGTTTAATTGTATTTTATTTATTAATAAATAAATAAACAATTTTTGATATTGTAGCAATTGTTAGTATTTGGTGGCCCTTAAGAGGGCCGTTTGGGGTGCTTCAATTTAGGAAGCTACTGTAGCTTGTGAAGGCAAGCGGACGACTACGCTTCATGGGGAAAGCGGACTCTATTTGGAGTGGCTGTTAATTGCATTTGGCCTGAGCTTTTCACGGGGCTTCCAATATGTTTTTCAGCTCCTTTTTCTTAATAGTATGCTAGAGAATGATTCCCTTCAGCCAAACGCGTCGTCAAAGCAGATGTTGTTTTTAAACCGGACCAATTCCTGTTATTTTGTGAAACAGGTTGTCCCAGTTTTTCAGTGTCTTCTTCTTTAATTTCTTCCACAGCGGAGCCACATATCGCCTTAACCGCTTGGGAGGCTGCCTCCACCGAGAAATGTCCTTGCTTTGGCAACTTAATGAGTGCAATGCAAAACATCAAAACGAACGTTGATTGACCTTCCTGGCTCATGATGAAAAGTTTTTGTGCTATGAGGAATATTAATGCTCAATATATACAGTTTGCAGTGCCCGAGTGAGGGTATGTGCCTTGGTGTAATTTCTTTGTGTGCACACTTGTTAGGGTTATTTCCGGTCAGGTATAGATAAAGGATTTTTTAGTGATAAATCTTTTAGGATTTTGCTATATTGTATGCAGTATTTTAATTTACAAAAGGTAAATAAAAATAAACAAAGGCATAGTTTTTTGTGCAATTTGTTGTGGTAAGTATGCCTAACATTTTGTGGTTTACAATGTTTCTGATTGTTGGTTTAGCTTATTGTGCATATATTAAGATGCTTTTACCAAATGCTATTTTCTCTGGTGGTAAAGGTCTGCGGGTCGTAGATCAGGTTGGTGATTATGGTCAGCTATAAATAAGGTGTTAGACAACAGCCCTGATTGGATTAAGTCGCCAGAAAGCTCTGGTGCTGATATTAGGGCTAAGGTGTGGCATAATGCATTTTGCTTTGGGTTTGCTCATTGCTTGACACGGAGATGTAAATTATGAACGTGAGTCAACGCGTTGAGCCGGGTATTAGTATAAGGGTGGAGTAAAGTGGTAGGTGGGTAGGGCGGGCCGGGTACTAATTACTTGGTTGTGGTAGCTTGTGAGGAAACCACGCACTGTATGGGTAGTGTTAAATATAACTAAACTAATAGGGATGCAAATAACACAATTAACATGATGGTGTGCTTTTTCCTACATAAGGTGGTGTGTTCCTTTTTTTTTAAAACAACAGAATGTAATAAGGGATGGGAAATGGTTTACTTTGCAGGGTGATGCTTTAGGTTTTTACGATCAGTTTATGGGTGTATATGTAATTTAATACGCAAACAAACAACCAAACAACTATTTTTTTAAAACGTAGCGTGGGAGCGGGACATTAACATGATTTTTATTTTTGTTTTTTTTTCATTAACGTAAATGGGATTAAGTATGGTGGCCGGTAGGACGAAAGGATTTAAGTTGGAAACCTTATACCCCAGGGAATGTTGTATAAGGGTTGAAATTTTGAAACAATTTACATGGACATATGTGACAACGCTTTTTCACCAAAGGAGGACCTATGGATTTCGGAAGTTAAAAAAATTTTTGTCTTTGAATTGGCTCAAACTTATTACTAAGATTAATTAGTCAATGTAAAGCCAGAATATCATGTTTTTGGAAAAATGAACATGGACATATTTATGATGGAAAACGTTTTTTGAATAAAAAAGGAAATGACCTTTCTCCTCAACAGCAAAAGGGATTAGGCTTTTGAAAGAAAAAAGCAAAAAGCAAAAAATTTTGTCATTGAATTGGTTCAAACTTATTGGTAAGAGTAATTAGCCAATGTTCAAGTGGAGCCTTTCCATGGCGGAACTGGTACTCATTAGACAGTTTTTCAGTCATTCTACAATGGGTACCAGCTAACCGGATTAACGTCTTGCCCTGCACCGCGGATTGGCTGCACCGCCCCAATGGTGATCCTTTTGTGCTAGGTTATGCCAGTGTTTGTCGTCTTTTAGATAACAGATGCAGGCAATGCCTCATCCTGGCATGAATGGATCTTGCTGTTGGGGTCCAATCCAGGCAAGACTACTAATACCAAAAATATATAATATAACAAAAAATGTCCAACTCCTATATAAAAAAGTACGGAAAAGTAGGCCATTATAATGAGCCTCTCCATTTAAATGACACTCTCCTTAATAATGGCATAGTAGCCATTTTAATGCTGAAAAATATGCTGTTCGCCTAGGTTATTTTGCACAAATGTGCAGGGATCAATAAAAACATTTTATTTCATTTGGGGGATGCGCGGGCATTTGGTGTAAAGTGATGTAGGCAAACGGCATATTTTCCCGCATTAAAATGGCTACTATGCCATTATTATGGAGAGTGTCATTTTAATGGAGAGGCTCATTATAATGGCCTACTTTTTCGTACTTTTTAATATAGGAGTTGCACATTTTTCGTTATTTTATATATTTTCACTAATACCACTTAACCCCTTTTAAAAAAATGTCAAGTAAAAAGAATAAAGTCAGTTATGTTGGGGTGGGCATATCGAGAGGGTGCACCGCTTCTCTTAAAGTTAACTCTCCACCTCTATCTCCCATACCGTTGCCAGGTGGGAATAGTTGTAAAGTGTCTAGCAACTCCAGGGATGCTGTTGTAGAACAAGGCTGAACCCTGGGAATAAAAGTTTCTTGTTCTGAGGGAGTCCACCAGTACGAACTCCCTAAATCTATGTGTTCAATGGCTGTACGTGAAGGGGTCAACGCAGAAGATGCCTCAGCGACAATGGTGACTGTAGATGTGGTTGAGGATGACAGCCATTCTCAACCAGCACCTACATCTGCAGACGCCAATCTTGCTCTGGTGGCTTCAGTGTCAACAAATTCACAACAGCAGCAGTGCTGTTCTTCTTGGCCCAAAGGTGTCAGAGAGCAAATTAACAAGGCTGGATGAATATATGTTATTGGGTGATGAATCCTGTCCCAGCAATAAACCTGAAAATGGAGAGTCATAAGACCCACTAATTTTTAGAAAAGAAGAAATCCAAAAAAATAAATGGGAAAAAACGTAGGAAAATTAAAAGAAAAGCTGGTTAAGGCCTTGGTACACTTGAAATCAAATCTGACTTACCATAATACCTGGTTACCAGTATGGTAAATAAATCTGGTAAAGCTAAATCAGTATATACAAATGCATAAAAAGATTTTTATTTTCATATCTTTTCTTAGACCTACTTAAACTTAAGTCTGGGAACTGTAAAGTTTACCCGGTGGGTTGAAAAGTAGGGTCTAAGGCCCAACAGCTTTAAAGCCTCAACTAATGGTTGGTCTATACCAAGAGTCAGTAGTTGGCCATTTTTGCTACTGTCTCGGGCCCAGACTTTCCATTGGTTCATAAGATTGGGTTTTGATACTGAAGTCTCTGCAATATTTGAGGCACCTCCAGGTTGCAGCCTGGAATCCACACTCTTGCTTTAGTTAGCTCAAGATCGCTGAATTTTATGAACTGAAAGCTTTTGCCCTCAAACTGGTCGATATTTGAAACCACTTTGTAGAGCCACTCCATAGTAGCCATGTTGGCACAGTTCAGTTTGAACATATCGTCGTGCAGTCCGCATCTCTTATACTGAGGTGGTGGTTCCTCATTGATCAACCCTTTGTCAATGAAGGCATCAATTTGAGAGTGTATGTGCTGTACAATTTTGTCAGTGACAGTTGCTAGTGTCTTCAGATTGTCATTGTTTGAGGCGGACTTACATGCAAAGACTACCGGAAGATCTTTAGCAACTGCCCCTGCAGTTTCTTTCACCCCTGCAGCTTTTTTTCAGCAGCTACGACGGTGGTTTTTGAGCCTCTTCCTGCAGCTTGGGTCCCAAGTAGGTAAAAGTAGGCCATTATAATGAGCCTCTCCATTAAAATGACACTCTCCATAATAATGGCATAGTAGCCATTTTAATGCGGGAAAATATGCCGTTTGCCTACATCACTTTACACCAAATGCCCGCGCATCCCCCAAATGAAATAAAATGTTTTTATTGATCCCTGCACATTTGTGCAGAATAACCTAGGCGAACAGCATATTTTTCAGCATTAAAATGGCTACTATGCCATTATTATGGAGAGTGTTATTTAAATGGAGAGGCTCATTATAATGGCCTACTTTTCTGTACTTTTTTATATAGGAGTTGGACATTTTTTGTTATGTTATATATTTTTGGTATTAGTAGTCTTGCCTGGATTGGACCCCAACAGCAAGATCCATTCATGCCAGGATGAGGCATTGCCTGCATCTGTTATCTAAAAGACGACAAACACTGGCATAACCTAGCACAAAAGGATCACCATTGGGGCGGTGCAGCCAATCCGCGGTGCAGGGCAAGACGTTAATCCGGTTAGCTGGTACCCATTGTAGAATGACTGAAAAACTGTCTAATGAGTACCAGTTCCGCCATGGAAAGGCTCCACTTGAACATTGGCTAATTACTCTTACCAATAAGTTTGAACCAATTCAATGACAAAATTTTTTGCTTTTTGCTTTTTTCTTTCAAAAGCCTAATCCCTTTTGCTGTTGAGGAGAAAGGTCATTTCCTTTTTTATTCAAAAAACGTTTTCCATCATAAATATGTCCATGTTCATTTTTCCAAAAACATGATATTCTGGCTTTACATTGACTAATTAATCTTAGTAATAAGTTTGAGCCAATTCAAAGACAAAAATTTTTTTAACTTCCGAAATCCATAGGTCCTCCTTTGGTGAAAAAGCGTTGTCACATATGTCCATGTAAATTGTTTCAAAATTTCAACCCTTATACAACATTCCCTGGGGTATAAGGTTTCCAACTTAAATCCTTTCGTCCTACCGGCCACCATACTTAATCCCATATACGTTAATGAAAAAAAAACAAAAATAAAAATCATGTTAATGTCCCGCTCCCACGCTACGTTTTAAAAAAATAGTTGTTTGGTTGTTTGTTTGCGTATTAAATTACATATACACCCATAAACTGATGGTAAAAACCTAAAGCATCACCCTGCCAAAGCAAATAATTTACCATCCCTTACTACATTTTGTTGTTTAAAAAAAAACAAAACACACCACCTTAATGTAAAGAAAAGCACACCATCATGTTAATCGTGTTATATGCATCGCTACAAGTTTAATTTTCTTAAACACTACCCATATAGTGCGTGGTTTCCTCACAAGCTACCACGCCCAAGTAATTAGTACACGGCCCGTCCTACCACGTATTATTTTGCTCCACCCTTATATTAATAACCGGCTCAACGCGTTGACTTACGTTCATAATTTACATCACCTGTTCAAGCAATGAGCAAACCCAAAGCAAAATGCATTATGCCACACCTTAGCCCTAATATCAGCACCAGAGCCTTCTGGCGACTTAATCCAATTAGGGCTGTTGTCTAACACCTTATTTATAGCTGACCATAATCACCAACCTGATCTACGACCCGCAGACCTTTACCACCAGAGAAAATAGCATTTGGTAAAAGCATCTTAATATATGCACAATAAGCTAAACCAACAATCAGAAACATTGTAAACCACAAAATGTTAGGCATACTTACCACAACAAATTGCACAAAAAACTATGCCTTTGTTTATTTTTATTTACCTTTTGTAAATTAAAATACTGCATACAATATAGCGAAATCCTAAAGATTTATCACTAAAAAATCCTTTATCTATACCTGACCGGAAATAACCCTAACAAGTGTGCACACAAAGAAATTACACCAAGGCACATACCCTCACTCGGGCACTGCAAACTGTATATATTGAGCATTAATATTCCTCATAGCACAAAAACTTTTCATCATGAGCCAGGAAGGTCAATCAACGTTCGTTTTGATGTTTTGCATTGCACCACTAACATTGCCAAAGCGACGTTGTCGGTGGAGGCAGCCTCCCAAGCGGTTAAGGCGATATGTGGCTCCGCTGTGGAAGAATTAAAGAAGAAGACGCTGAAAAACTGGGACAACCTGTTTCCAAAATAACAGGAATTGGTCCGGTTTAAAAGCAACATCTGCTTTGACGACGCGTTTGGCTGAAGAATCATTCTCTAGCATACTATTAAGAAAAAGGAGCTGAAAAACATATTGGAAGCCCATGAAAAGCTCACCAATGCGATTGACAGCCACTCCAAATAGAGTCCGCTTTCCCCATGAAGCGTAGTCGTCCGCTTGCCTTCACAAGCTACAGTAGCTTCCTAAATTGAAGCACCCCAAACGGCCCTCTTAAAGGCTACCAAATACTAACAATTGCTACAATATCAAAAATTGTTTATTTATTTATTAATAAGTAAAATACAATTAAACTTTGTTAATAAATAAAATTGTTACGTTGTTCACTATATGAAGACCTTATTTCTAAAATGTCCCCCAGAATAAGTGATGCATTTTTACTCACGACACCCTATCATGTCTAAGTTGAGTTCAATTCGTTTAATTGAACGGATCTCGCTCACAACTAATTCAGCGAGTTTTGCCGCTCATTCCAGCCATATCCTCTCACACCTATTCACAAACGTATTTTGGTTTTCAACTCGCGATAAATTTCGCTCGCCACGTGTGTAAAACAAATCCACGCATTGACGAAAAAACTTTGGATCCCTTGTTGTTTCCTTTAGTAAACGAATCTTAATATTACACTACAAATATTGGGCGGAAACAATATTTTTTTTATGAAACCCACAAAATTTAGATTTTAACATGATAGTGCCTTATTCATTAAATCTGTTTTAATGAATATGCCAAAAGTATTGACAGGAGCTAAATTACGGTTGCACGACTTTAACTAAGCATAAAAATACTAAATTTCGTAGAAAACGACCGCAAAAAGTGGAATATAAAACACTAAACGTAACACATATAAAAATTTGCCCAAAACGATATTTTACTTGATACAAAATACATTTACACGATACAAATACACCGCATTTTAACAATTTAATGTGTTATTACTCTCTAAAAAGTGGCCCTAAAAAATTCGTTGAAAAAAAAGTCGTAAATCATATTTTGATTAAATTAACGAAATAAGTAGGTAAGAAAAGTGTTGCTATAATATTAGTTGATTGAACGAAAAAATTCGTAAAATTAACTTAGAAAAATCTCGTTGAAATTGATAATTGCTCTTTACATATTTAACATACAGTTTTGTCTCGTGCGGCGGTTTTTTATTTTATAATTAGGTTTACCACTAGATTTGTTATTTGTTTGACTATTTTTATAAATATATTCTACGAAAATAATCAAATCCTATGTGTAACTGAAGTCAAATTCTTTCAACCTTCATTTTTTTTGTTTTATGTTTATTAATAACAAAAATAATTGTTTTAAAACAAAAAAATAAGGTTCGGCGAATTTAATCCGACTCTTTCTAAAGTTTTAATATTTATCACGGGACGTTTCCTTTGATTTTGTTCTAAATATAAGCAAACTTCTGAGGATATTTTGCTGGAAATATATTTGAAATTCTTCGCTATTGTTAAAACAAATTTACTTTGCAAAGAAAAAACTCCAAAGGCGCTGATGATTTCTATGGAATTAAGATGGCCGAAATTGCTTGTGTGTGCACTGACTTTAAATCCTTAGTTTGAAGTGTATAAAATTTTCTGCTAGGGATTTTAAGTTTTTGCAACACTTTATTTATTTATTTTTAAAGTGTGAAATTTGCACTTTCGTTTACAAAACAAATTAAGAAAGGAAAGACTATGGTAAGAAATGTTTTGTATTTTAATTAAAACAATCTTATATTTGAAAAGTAACCATAAATCACTTTTTTCTTCACCCTTAAAATGGTTAAATAAAAAGAAATATGGAAAAATGTTTGGCCGAAGAAAGACTTTTCTTCTCGCCATCCCGCTGAAACTTAAATAATGGTAAAATTTGGAAGTTAAAACTATTGTTTTGAATTTTTAATTTATTATGCTTGTTAAGTATTATAATTTCTTGCTTCATGTAAACCTATTCTATGCATCCTTTAACCGGAGTTTTATCGGAAAAATTT
Source organism: Microlaimidae sp. YZB2_3 (assembly GCA_030248175.1). NCBI lineage: Eukaryota > Metazoa > Nematoda > Chromadorea > Desmodorida > Microlaimidae > Microlaimidae sp. YZB2_3. The sequence goes on along the minus strand of JASAMX010022964.1, from coordinate 20,901 downwards.
TATTGTAAGACGGGAGTTTTACTAATTTTTCATTAAGCCTTTAATAAATAAAAAAATCGTAAAAGTTACTAATTAAGTGAGCGGATCCTTTCCCGTTAAAAAATTCGTAGAAACTTACTAATTTCTACGTTATATTAACCAATCACTTTTAAGAGAGTAGTTTTCGTGCTGCAAATTTATAAAAATGAGTAAAATTATATAATTTTTCCAAAAAAAACTTAAGCTTTGGAGTAATTATAAGGTTTGCGGATCTCTTCTATTTTGATGCTATAAGCTCATAGATAGACCATTTTCTTATTGTGTGTGTTTTCTCCGTGGAGGGATGGGACTTTCTCAAAGTATGGGCAGAGGTTAAATTTTTAGTTGCACGGCTAAAACTGATTATAAAAATACTACATCTCACAAAAACGGTAGGAAAAAAATTATAAAACGCCAAATGTAACTGGCGTGAAAAATAAAGAAGTTTTATTTTCATTGCAAAAACGAGCTTTCAATAAACTTAACTGATCTTAGTTTTTGTGTGCGTGTGGACAGTTTTTTTATCCAGACAGTTTATGTAAGTTTTTGCGTTCGGACAGTGTATGTAAGTTTGGACAGTTTTTTTGCATATACGTTGTAATAATATGAAACAGAATGAAGTAAAATTTCAAACTAAATATTTTGTTATTTTATTACTAACTATTTTTTAAAATTAATCTGATCATAAAAACTTGAATAGTCAGCTGATTTTCTGATTTTAAACCTTTAAAAAACTTTTCGCTCTGCTTTTTATAGCTATGTTATTCAGCAATATTTTAAAAATTTAATTAAACAGATGTGTCAAAATGTTTTGTTTTTTGCTAAGGTTTTAAAGAATTTTTTTAGTTATTCTAAAAAAACAAAGCATAATTTTAATATCTTT